>CM035789.1:9613605-9878605 GCA_020466265.1 Siphamia tubifer | reverse complement strand
AAAGGAAAGATGAGAGGAGGAGAGATTGAGGAAGCAAGCGAGATAGAGGAGCGGGGGCTTGTGGTGGTGGCGTAGCTGGCGTCTGCTCAGCGCTGGTATCTCTCGAGGGCATTGAAGCATCTTCCTCCTCTCCCGGTTTCCTGTTCGCTCCTATAGCAGAGGAAAGCCACAGCCTTTGCCCGCTGCAGCCCATGGTAGAGGTGACATTGGTGCCACATTCCCCAGTTAAGCTGCTGCCGACCCCCAGCGTCAAAGTTTTTGGAGATCTCATTTGACACGGTTTAAGAACAGCAGTGGTGGTCCTGGGTCAATTTGACCAGTGGCATGTTTAATTATCCAAAAGATGTCTGAAACAAAAACAAATCCTACCAAGCAGTGTTAAAATTTTCAGTTCAGTTTATTTTAAATATGCAACAAACACAACAATTCCACTCAGTACCTGCGAGTGAAACAAACAAACAAAAAAAAACCACTTTTAATTACTAATTTCATTACTGAGTATTCTATCGATATTTAGTACAATGGTGTTCCTTAACTAACAGGTAATGGTTCAATAAGGATAATTCACTTGTTTTTAATTTTAAAAATGTATCTTGTCATCTGAACCCGCTGTATCCTCATGGGGGCCTAATCCAGCTACAATAGGCGAAGGCGGGGTACACCCTGTATGAGTCGCCAGTTCATCACAGGGCATTCACACCTATGGGCAATTTAGATTAACCTATCAGTGCATGTATTTGGATGGTGGGAGGAAACCGTAGTACCTGGAGAAAACCCACGCAGACATGAAGAGAACCTGCAATCAAACCAGGGTCCTTCTTGCTGTGATGCACGAGTGCTAACCACTGCACCACCATGCCTCTCCTATAACATTGAAATATAACATAATTTAATATGTCTCACAGTTGTAAAGAAGGAAATAGTCTGACATTTCTGACCTGAACAGTATCTACTGTATGTGATATAAATATGAAGGGGGTGATCACACATACATGACATGAACCATTTTTATATTAGAATAAAAATGGATTAGATTTCTATAGCACTTTTCAAGGCACCCAAAGTGCTTCATATTATTGATCCATTATTCATTCACTTTCACGCTCTCCCTCTGGTGGTGGTAAACTACATTTGTAGCCACAGTTGCCCTGGGGCAGACTGGCAGAAGCGTCGCTGCCAATTTGTGCCTACGGTCCCACCGACCACCACCCAACATTCATACACCAGTGTGAGTGGTACTGGAGGCAAGGAGGGTGAAGTGTCTTGCCCAAGGACACAACAGACTGACTAGAATAGAGTGGGATTTGAACTGCCAACTGTTCGGTTAATGGACAACCCCCCACTCTACCAACTGAGCATGGCCGCAGTTGATTACACTCATTAATCCTAACAAGAAGTTTCATAGTGAAAAAATACTTGTAACTATTTTTCTTAGATGTTCAAACTTTAAAACTGGTCAGTTTGACCCATAACATAACAGTGCACGTTCTTCACAGAAGTTGCTGTTACAGTCTTATAGCCCTCGTAATGAACTAGGGAAAACTGGCTTTTCTTTTTTTTTTTTTTTTTTTTTTTGTCTGCATTTGTTCTCATTGTTTAACACCACAGAGAGGGAGTCAACATTGTTTGAGATCAATGCATTTTTTAGTCTTGCAGCCAAATATTTTAATATTTAGTGCATGTGTGTGACCATCATTGGTCCTCCCTGAAAGCTGAGCAGATATCCTTTATTAGAACTCTCTATTATAAGATAGGGAGGGCAGTGCTACACCTCAGTGATGTGTGGGAGCTTTTCTTTTTTTGCTCCATATCTCTGGAATGATTTACAGAATTTATTGACTATGGATTCTCTGCCATCATTGGAGATTTTTAGGAATACAATTAATAATGTATACACTGAGGACTGTCATGGTTTTTAGACTTACTCCACATAGCTTTTTTGCAGCTACTGAGTTTTATGTAAGTCTGTCTCCTTTATGTGTCATATTTGTTTATTTCTCCCTGATATGTGTCATTGTGTTGGCTCTGTCTGAAACTTATTGTTTGCTGCCATTTTGACCAGGACTCCCTAAAAGAAGAGACACTTGGTCTCAATGGGACAATCCTGGCTAAATAAAGGATAAATAAAATAAAGGAGGGTTAATCTCATGCTTGTGTCTTGTGATTGGCAGAGGTGTCAGGAGGTTTTGCTGCCGATGTGGTGGTGGATGAATGCAGAGGATAGGACTTTATTCAAATGTGTCCTTTTGATTTGTTTCCCTCAGCTCCTTGGTTTTGTTGTTGGGAGACAGAGGTGCCTGACAGGAGACTGACTCCTCTTCAAGGATCATAAAGAGCTCAACCCACAGGTGAGTGTGTGTCTCATTAGCAGTTGTTTTGCTTCGTCGCTGCTGAAAAATTAAAGTCAAACCTCTGCTGATTTTTCAATTCATTATCTAGCTCATGAAACACTCCTGTCTTTTTTTTAGAGTGGCTGCTAATTACTTCACTATTAATTCATACTATTACTACTGCCTTTTTTTATTTCACTGTTTCGCTTCTGAAATTCACAAGTATTAATCCATTGCAATGTTGTGAAGCAAGTGCTTTGGTGTCGCTGTTGTGGAATTAATCTATAAAATAAATGTGGTTGTAATTCCTGAGAAAACAGTTAATTGAATTATAAATCATGGGTCATACAGTTTGAATAATTTTTGTTTTGAGTCACATTCCCTTTTTTTAATTAGTTATGCAAACAAGTATTCAGAAAATGCTTAATATCGTCCCGATTTTGTGCCAATCTCAAGTTTCTATGACAACCCGTTCTTGAATTAGAGCCAATAATGTGATTTTGACCTTTCTGCTAAATGTGACCTTGACCTTTGACCTTTTGCAATATTGAAAATGTTGTTATATGTATATATGCATCAGTGCGTGTAATATTATGATAATATATCCAGTATTTTTTAAGTTATAGCGTGATATGTCTATGCTTGACACACACAATGTTACAGAAGTGAATTTTGCAACATGTCACCTTTAACCTCTAGAGATCTCAAAAAGTACTAGTTGTAGGTGATAACACTAATTATGGGAATTGTAGAAATCTTCATTCTGCATTGTTTGGTACCAATCTGAAAGTTCTGTGACCCTCCGTTCTTGAGTTATAACCGATAATGTGATTTTGACCTTTTAGTTAATTGTGCCCTTTGCCCTTTACTCAAATGGATCATTGCATCTGATGCGAATTAGCTATATGTATATGCCCAAGGTGATATCTCAAGTATTCATTGAGTTATAGCATGATACGTCTCTGCACACACACACACACACACACACACACACACACACAGTAATTACAATAATTAAAAAGTTAATTGAATTATAAACCATGGGTCATACAGTTGGAATCATTTTATTTTGAGCCACATTCCTTTTTTTAAAATTAGTTGTAGTTAAGTTATTGTTGACAGAGAAACAAGAAGACATGAATCAGACAAAACAAAAAACAAATGACACACAACAATACTGACGACAACATGTTACAATGAAAAGATACTAAATGTAAAGATCAACTGGAATGATTAGGGATGAAAGGGAAAAGAGGAATAGGGTAGAAAGACAGGTTGAAAATGATAATTATAGTCATAATGATAACAACAACCGCAGTTTCGCTTCAACGCTGCTGAAAAATTAAAGTCATTCACACCATTGATCAAACCTCTGCTGACTGTTCAGTTCATTATCTCGCTCATGAAACACTCCTGTTATTTTTAGAGTAGCTGCTGATAATTACTTCACTATTAATTCATACTATTACTACAGCCTTCTTTTTTTTTTTTTTACTTTCACTGTTTCATTTCTAAAATGCATAAATATTAACCCTTTGCAATGTTGTGTACTTTGGTGTAACTGTTGTGGAATTAATGTACAAAAGAAATGTGCTTGTACTTACTGAGAAAATGTAAAATGTAATTGTACACCATGAGTCAGACAGTTAGAATAATTTTGTTTTGAGCCACATTCCTCTTTTTATTCTTATTTATACACATTTATAATCACCTCATGCCCAGATAGAATAAAATAGAATGATCTTTATTGTCATTATACACAACACTGTGTACAACAAGATTTAAAAGACAACTTTCAGCAGTGCAAAACACACAAATATAAAAAAACAAGATAAAATTCAAGTACTAGGCAAAAACATGAATAAAATATATGATTACTATAAACTATTAGTGTATAAAAGGTAGTAAAATTGAGAAAAACACCGTAGAGAGGGCATGACAGCAGTAGAATAAATATAAATATATAAATGAGTCCAAGATATACTTTTTCTATCAAGAATAAATCACATTCCAACAAGCATTTCATGACATGAGGTAAAAGAAAAGGTTTTATTATAACTTTAAAGGGAAAAGTACAGGGTCAAATAATCAGTTTTCTGTACAAACAACTGATGTAATTGGCCTTGGTTTGTTCTGCTTTATTTAAACAGTAGCCCGCCCATTTTATAACTGTAACCCAAACTATCATTATTATTATTAGACTGTGACTTACAGATTATTGTCTCAAAGAAGTGCCTCAAAAAAAAAGTAACCCTTCCAACTCTGCTTATTTATCAGATTTAAATGAATGTAAAAAGTTTAAAAGGGGAATAATCTTAAATAGATCTAGAAGAAGAAGAAGAAGAAGTGGTCATTTCCTTGCTTTTGGTGCTGCTTCCTTGTTTCATTTCCTTTGTTGCTGTTTGTGTGTCATCAGACAACTTTTCTGTTAATCAAAACGTGACATCTCTGCAGCATATATATATATATATATAATATATATATATATATACACCTGTGAAAACTTAAACTGACCTTTACAGCAAACGCTCCTGGGTAATTTGCTTAAAGTACACCATGGCTATTTATTTAGAGTAGATGACACATTAGTTTTCCTCTGGTGTTAAATTGCACTTTATTTGTTTGCCAATGAATGCACACCAGTGTCCCTGAAGCTCTCATACTTTACATCCAGGTATCTATTTTAGTCGTTTCAGGCCGAACAAAAGCCTCACATGCTCACTTTCCTCACAGGCTAAAACATGATCCTGACCGTTTTGTTCGGTGATTGGAGGTTAAAGCTGCGAACACGCTGCTTCACTGCACTTTGTTTACTCTTGGCAATGTCTGATTTAGTGTCAGTGAGTTGAGAAGGGTTGTTATTTTAGATGCAAAACAAAAGTCTGGGTTCACTTTGGCCTCTTATCTATTTGCTCACTCTGCCTTCTTCCTTTTCCTCTTTTATTATCGGTTACACCACATACACCTCTCCACTCTCATGCATTTATTGACTTGTATAATAGTAGAGATTTAAAAGAAAAAAAGCTGATTATATAATGTTGCTGAATGTAAATGAAGGCTGCAGAACACATGTCATATGTCTGTAATTGGATATAAA
Organism: Siphamia tubifer; assembly: GCA_020466265.1. Classification (NCBI taxonomy): domain Eukaryota; kingdom Metazoa; phylum Chordata; class Actinopteri; order Kurtiformes; family Apogonidae; genus Siphamia; species Siphamia tubifer. The sequence goes on along the minus strand of CM035789.1, from coordinate 9,873,178 downwards.
AATTAAAAGCTGTTCTTCCTCATTGGGTTGTTTATATGTTGTTAAATTGTTCTGTCTCTATTCAAGCCTCTTTATGATTATGCAAATTTAAAAATCATTAGCTAACCTGCATTTTTCTATACATATTCAATATAAATTGAATTTTAAATAACCATTTGATATTCTGTGAGTTTTATTTTTAATCATTTACACTTGTAAAAGTTTGTGACTTGACAGATTTTTGACTCACCAATGCCTGTAAGAAAAACAAATGTTAACTTTTTACAGTGGTGCCATCATTATTGTATGTCTCTCTGACTGTACCCACCATATGTTTTTTTTAAAATTCTCATTACTATTCCATCATTTTTCCTCCAGTGATATTAATATATCACTGCATTTTACCAAATTTGCCAATTATATACAGTATGCACTATCCGTAATTATGGACTGGTGAAATATTTAGCATATTTTAATAATACTGACGTCATTTTTTATTGTTTCATTTCTGGTGTTATAGTTAACCCCCCCCCCATAATACCATGGAAACAAAGGAATCAAAATTTGGTAAAATTACCCAAACTTTTAACCTTTCTGATTTAATAAGACAATAAATGGTGGCGAATAGTGGCTGAGTGGTTAGCGCTCTTGCCTCACAGTCCGGGTTTGATTCCTGGACGGGCCTGGAGTTTGCATGTTTTCCTCTCTGTGTCTGGATGGGTTTCCCCCATCACCCACCATGTTTGTTTGGGTAAAATCCTCCAGCTAGGTGATTTTGACCATTAGCCTGGCTCTACAGCAGGAGATGGGTCCCTGGGCGCCATCCATGGGTGCCCACTGCTCCTTACAGGTGCCCCAATGGTATCAAAAAGGATGGGCTAAATGCAGAGGATACATTTCATTGTACAGTTGTATAAATGACAAATAAAGTACGTTAAATAGTCATCAGCTGAGGAAGGCGCTGGCATTTTAATTGTAGATACAGTTGCTTGGCTGACATATATCAGCACATCCCTTTTGCCCACATGACCAAATTGGTTTTATTGTTTGTTTGGCGTCAATACTGATGCTAGTGAGATGTAAATAAATGTACTGCACACATCTGCCTCGTCACACTCCAGAGGATCTGAGGAGGTTCATACATAGCAATCTTTGTTCCTATTAGAACATATAGACTGAAATAGGACACTAAGACATTTATTGTTTTTATGATAAATTGCTGTTGGTAATGAATATAAATGTCCCCAGAAAACTAGAGTGTGCTATAGCGAAGGGATTAAAAAAAAAAAACAAAAGCGATGAGGCCACTCAGCAGCGCAGTCTGCAGAGCAGCAACATTAACTCTCTTTGCATTCCCCTCGTGACTTGTCTGACAGCACCAGCGGCTGTAAGTCTGCCAGCCCAGCTCAGTGGAAGGAGCTCCCTGGCACTGCAGTCCCACTGGGACACACTGAGCCTCTCCTTGGCCCTTGTCAATGGGCCTCTCTTTGCAGTTTCAGGCCCCTCACAGGCTCCTAAAGCAGCAGCATGACAATACTGCAGTTATGAAGCAGCACAGCCCCCTCCTGCGTCTCTTCCTCCATTAATTCCATCATTAATAATGACTGAATCCATTGATGTTGTTTTGTCATTTGATCAGCTCTTTGATCGTACGTCAGTCAGTACATTTACACGCATTTAGAGAAATTCGAATCATTGCTTTACTCTGATTAAAATTGAAGTTTTCAAAGCCATGTAAACACCTTAATCGGAGTATAATCGAATCAAACTGGAGTTTGACAAATCAGAGTAACCAAGTCAGATAATGTGATTGTAATCAAATTACACCACATAACCTTAGTTTGACTGAGACTGGCCTGGACACACCCCCTTCAGGAAGTGACCAGAGTCACCATGACAACATGTATGTTACGTGTAATAAATCAGAGTGAACAGCACGTAGTTTCTCCATCGCTGTGGTCCATATCTTCTGTGGTTGTTTTCCTCCTACTATATCTGCCTCAAATCTGCCTCTTTTTTACCTCCACCGGCAGAGGTTATGTAATCATCGAGGTTTGTTAGTTTGTCTGTCTGTCTGTTAGCAACATAACTCAAAAAGTCATCAACAGATTTTAACCAAATTTTCACAGACTGTCCAGAATGACAAAAGCAACAAGTGATTTGATTTCCAGGGTGATCCAGATCACCGTCTGGATCCAGGATATTTTTGAAGGATTCTTTACTATTGGGAGATAGGGCCAGTTTTGACGGTTTTGACTCAATGTGCCGCCATGGCTCAGTTGGTGGTTCAGTCTGTTGTGTCCTTGGGCAAAGACACTTCACCTTCATTGTCTCCAGTGTCAGTCACACTGGTGTATGAATGTTTGATGGTGGTCAGAGGGGTCGTAGGCACAAAATGGCAGCCACACTTCTGTCAGTCTGCCCCAGAGCAGCTATGGCTACATATGTAGTTTACCACCACCAGAGCAAGCAACTAAGAGTGAATGAATGGTCACTAATATGAAGCACTTTGAGTGGCAAAAAAAATCGCTATATATATTCAATCCATTATTATTATTATTATTATTATTATTATTATTATTATTATTATTATTATTATTATTATTATTATTATTATTATTATTATTATTATTATTATTATTATTATATGATACTGGCAGAGGTATGCTCTCTCTTAGTGCTTTAGTTATTGTTCTTCTTCTATGGTGCCAACCAGACGTATGCTCACGTAAAAGACTGTGTAGCGCCACCTAGGGTCTGGGAATCCAATGTACCTCACTCAATAATTTGAATCTCTCTAGGTCTTCTGGAAACTCGAGTTAAGTCCTTAATCAGAGTAAGATAATAATTCAAATTTCTAAATGCGTCTAAACGTACTCAGTGTGACTCAGATCCAGAAATCTTTTTCGAGTAGAGAGCCTGTTGGATTTTTGATAAGTGAAACCTGACTTGATCCAAAGGCACTTCTTTCTAGTGGTGTTTTTAGCAAAGCTTGTGACTCTACACATGAAAAGAAACCACAGCAGCAGCACCACATTTTCATGATATATTTAGCATCACTTTTGTTGTCTTTTCGTCCACGCTGTAATTTCCATGTGAATGTTTCACAAGCACAGAGATGTGAGTCTGCTTCTTTTCCCTCCTGCCCGGAGCTTTAATGTGCATTAGTGAAGAGAAAAGCTGGCATTTATAACCACTCAGTATCGCTGTATCCAAGGTCAAAAGGATGCCTAATATCTGCTTCCGTTCTTAGATGGGCTGCATTGATCAGCTTTCCATTATACGTGTAGATTTGGCTTTGTTCAGTCAATTGCAGTTCAATAAGCACCCTACACTTTGGATGGTCTGGCTTAACTTTGTGAGTGGCTTTACAATCTACAGGCCAGTAAAGTTCAATAATATTCCTGTAAACATTCTGTAAACGGGTCTTGTTACACAAGGCCTGGCAGGTCTTTAATGATTTCATATGAAACCTTTGAAAGCTATTGAACTTTTTTTTTTATATATATATAGTTTATACTTTGTGTTGATGTGTCTTTTGTACACAATGAGGCCTGTGTATCATCTAAAAATATCAGTGCAAATATGACACGCGACTTTCAGTAAAGATGCCAGAATAATTAGATTTTCAGCCCACACAGTTTTTGTTTTTTTTAATCGACCATATGTATTTTTAACTCATAGATATCTGATATTACTACTTTGTTGTTTTACATAAAAACAAGGACATGTGAAGAAGATCTCTAATCAAAATATGACCAAAAGAGTAGACTTGAAATGAGAACTAAATAATAACTTTGACCATTAAACAGTTTCATATACTTGGTTTTAGAGATACATTCAATGAGAATAATGTGACATGTAGGTTTGTCATAATTATTATATCTCCACCTTTGTGTATTCATGTGTTGTTGTGCAATACTGTGGCAATTGTTTCCATTCACCTGTGTTAAAATGTGTGAATTGAATGTACAGAATTGTCACATTTCTATCACCATTTTCATTATTTTAAACTGTTTGGCATTTGACATTTATTTATTACATTACTAGATGTGTATGTGATGCATGTGTGTCAATTTCGTGGGACTTTATATGCAATGACAATGAAGACATTCTATTCTATATTCTATTCTATTTGGTCTTATCGCACTCCCTTCATGTAGAGCACGGGTGTCAAACTGTGGTCATGGTAGGCCAATGTCCTGCATGTTTTAGATATTTCCCTCTTCCATCAAATCTGGAAACCATTCCATCATTATTAGTCTTCTGCAGAGAATGATGAGGAGCTGATTATTAACTCTGATGTATTCTGAATGGATGGTTTGGTTGAAATATTCAGAAAAATTCTACCGTTTTCCTTTTTTATTTATGTATGTATTTTTATTTTTATTAAAACATTTTTACTGTGTTTTTACAGAGTTTGGTTGATGGAACAGGTGTCAAAAGGCAAAATTAAAACAGCTTTTCTTCATTTTGTTTATTTTTCTACATAATTTTTTATTTTATTATTATTTTTTTTATTTTGTTCCATTTGTGTCTTATTTTGCTCATGTTACAAATTACTTTTTTAGTTTATTATTCATTTTTGTTAATTTTATTGATGACTTTGACTGTCTTTGTTCATTATGTTGCTTAATTTATGCTTTTTTTTTTTTTTTTTTTTACCATGGAACCGCTAAAGTCTCAGGAGTTAATGGGTTAAACTGAATCACGTGTAAGACGGAAATATCTAAAACATGCAGGACACTATCCCTTGACATAGAGGGTCTTAACTTCTATTGGATCATGTCATTATCAGCATTTTCTTTGTTCATTTCAGTATGTTGAAATTATTCATGTCAATTTTTAAGTATAAAAGGCAAAAACAAACATATTTTTATTTACTTGTATACTGTTCAATGCCAGTAAACAACTCCTTTTTAACATTAGGTACACTGTGTATTTCAATGTATTATTATGCTCATACCATTATAGTTGCATAAACTTAATGTTAGTTATTTAAATGACAATTGAAGCTGCAGAATCTGACATTAGGTGAAGAAAATGAAAACACTTCCCTTTTTCAGATTTCTGTTTTTCCATCTCAAAACAAAAAACTAAATATAAATATTAGTGATGTGACCATGTGGGAATGAAAGTTCCAGCTGACTGAGTCTAATTGTGTTGTCCCCACCCCCCCTTCCGCAGCCCAAACTTCCGGTTACATGGTAGATTTTATACAGCCTAACTCTTCCAAATATTTTGATGATCCCTGGAAGAAATTGGTTTTGTTCCAGTTGTTCCAGTCGAAGCTCAGAAATATCAAAAACAGCATCATCTTTATTCACTGAGTACATAAACCCATACAAGGAATTCTTTGTTGTCGCTCTAGTAAATTGTAAAGATAAGATGTAATAACAAATGTCAGAAAATCCCTTTGCTGTAGCACAGTGTAATTGTCTGAGGACATTCGTATTCATTTCCAGCAGTAATTTATCATAAAAACAACAAATGTTCTAATATCCTATTTCAGTCTGTATGTTCTAATAAGAACAAAGACTGTGTATGAACCTCCTAAAATAAGAAAAAAGAAACTATATAAACTTAAGGGACATGATCAGCTTTTGTACAGTATATAAAATATCTAATATCAAACATTTACAATAAAGTAGAATAAGATAAAGAAAAATAAATATGATTAAAATTTAAAAATAAACTAAAATAAGTGTGCAATTATAATAATTATCCATCCAGCGCAGAAAGTAGGTTAGGTACACTGTAAACCTGAATAAGTTTAGCAGAACTCCAAAAATTTAAAGCAATCGATTGCCTCAATTATTTTAAGTTGATGAAACTTAAAAAATACAAGTTTTCAGAACTTAAAATGTAGATGCTTATTAAAGTATACTTAAATTAAAACATTACTTATTAACTTAGTATTCTAAGGTTCTGTCAGTTCTACTGGGTTTAGTGTCTTTGTCTAAGGACACTTGGACATGTGGACAGACAGAGCTGGGACACGAACCTCTGACCCTTCAGTTATTGGACGACCTGCTCTACCAACTGAACCACAGCCACCCCTGAATAAAATTACTGTGTTTTGTCATTGCAATTTTTTTGGTGTAATAGATATTGGTGGTTATTTGGAGTGCTCTGAAATTATATTTCATCATCTACTACATCAGTTAAGTTTATTATTTTTAATCATCCTTATTTTAAACAATAGAAATAACAGTACAATATCATTCTCAACATTTAATGACTTAATTCCACTAAGTTGTACCGCATCTATGTATTTAAGTTATGTTCACTTATATCCACAATAGTTCCCCTTAATAAAAAAAAATAGACTTAAAAAGAACATGTTAAAGAAACTTAATACATCTGAGTTAGTACTAGTACTATTTCTGAAACTTTGAGTATTCGCACCTTAATATATTTAATTATTCTGAACATTCAGATTTACAGTGTACAGTAAAATCAGGAAAAATTATTTAATTCTTGTTTCCTCTCAGACCACACATATCACAAAACACTGAAAGGTAATTATGGATTTTTTTTCCCCCCCCCTGTGATGCCAAAAAAACGTCAAACACTGCCGCTTTCATCACTGACTGAAATTTCATTAGTGTGGTAGTCATAGTGACATCCAACCCTGTGAATATTTGGATGTTTCTGTGTGTTTTCTGCATAGACAGCAGGTTGTTTGTGTGTCACTGGTCCAAGTCAGGTCTGGAATCTGTCCCAATTCCTGATTGGCCTTGAGCCATAAAGTCAGGTTTGTCTCATCCTCTTTAATGACTCCTTAAGATCTGGGTCCATGCTGACACACCTACTTCCCCTCGCGGCCCTTCGCTGCCCCCCTTTAACAGTTGTTGCACACAGAGTTGGAGTCAGACGCGCACCTGGAGCCCTGCCGGATAGACTGGGCCTCGGCCATATGCCCTGTGGTGTGCCTTGCTCACAGACTCGGCAGCCTGTGCGCTCAGTGTGGTGCAGCAGTTTGATCTGTGGATTTAGTGAAGCTGCAGACCTGAATCAGAGGAACATGGAAACAAAGGCTTATGGTTCCACATAGTCCGAGTGTCTCAACCACTGCAGGATGAATGGATTCATGTGTTTGCTCACCAGTCCTCCATATACAGTAGGTACTTTGATACAGTTTCAACAGTTCACTGTACAGCATATAGCGTTGATGTGTTCGTGGTGCAGATGTGAACACAGAGCAGCCCTGATCTGTGTTGCGTGTGGAGAGCGAAACTGTAAGCAGTGTTGAAACAAACTGTTGTTCCTGTCATATAAACAAAGTGTAACAGTGCTAATAATGTTAACGTCACTCTTGGAAATGAGAGCAGTCTCTGATATGAAGCAGACCTCCGCTTACTGCTGTCCTCACTGTTTGTTTTGGTTTGCTTGAAGAAACAGATGGGTGGAGTTGACTGCTGCAGGCTGCACAGATACACAGAACCTTAGAGCAGACGTGTTCTGTGAAGGAGTTCTTATCAATATGTTAGCACAGGTGAGCAGAATAATAGCTTGTCGCAACTCAGCAGGTCAGCAGAACCTGGCTGTCAAAGAAATAGGATGATGTTTTCTGCTGTCACTACTTTTGTGTTTCGGGTGACTGGTTGGCAGAGGTGGCAAAAGTATTCACATTTTCTACTTAACCCTTTCATGAATTAATTACACTGCTCTACCTTTTTTTTTTTTTTTTTTTAGGAAGTATCTAAATCTTACATACTTTAATAAAAGGAATCAGAAAACCAATGACTTTAGTGGATGCTGGTTTATGTACATGTATACAATGGATTAGTAAATATTCCACTAGAAAGAACCTGTAAAGTGAATGGATCATAATGTGCAGACAATGTTTTGAAGTAGATCTGGTAGATCTGAGAACAATATTCCTTTGGACTAAAACCTATTCTCTTGTTCATTCTAAGAATTTTACATTTTGACCCCAGACTTATCTTGGAAACTTGAGCCAACCAACATTTAAGACTTGAGTTTTCTTTATCAGTAACACACATGTGGTAACATTTCATTAGTTTTCTTCCGGAAGCATTTTACTTGTAGACCAATGTTAATCAGTTTTTATTCCTCTTTAGGTATGAAAAAAACAATATGATGATCATGATATCATGAACCTATTTTTCACAAAGTTAGAAGATTGTCTGTTCAACTGTGCACCATGCATACTGTGTGTGACAATTATGAAATACAATGCTGCTAATCTGATGTTTTATATTATATTACTAGTTATTACACATTCAGAAAATATGCAAAAAACAAACATGTATCTGCTTGAAAAAAAACCCTAGCATTAGCATTTCATTCCTACTCAAATATGTTAGTGCAGATCAAGTGTATATATATATATATATATATATATATATATATATATATATATATATATATATATATATATATATATATGAGACTTTTTCATGTTCATGACGATCTGGCGGTCAGAACCTTTAAAGCCTGGTCTTGCCCATTGCAGATGAGAACAATGTCTGATGAGACAGAACAGAGAATGTGTGAGGAGGACTTCGGTTCAGATGAAGAAGGCGAGGAGGCGGATGTGGAGTCGTACCTGGAGGACAACAGCAGTGAGCTCATGGACCGACTGAGAGAATTGGAGGTGAGGAAACTAGATCCAAAAACATATTTTACATTTAAAAAAAAGGAAATAAGTCAGTACATGTACATGACTAATCAGCATAATAGTGATTGTGATGTTTTCACTACGTCCCATCTTTTTTGGTACCAGCAGAGTAAGCTGGTATATTAAACTTTTGCTGTAACCAGTCGGCAAAACACCAAAAACGTTTTTCTTCAAGAGGGATGAACAGAGTGCCTCTTTTAAAACTGATTCAAACGGCTGCTGCTGTCTAGCCACAGCTATCTTCATTGTTGTGCTGTTTCCACTGTTGCAGGGCCGTGTCATCATCCAAACACTCAAACAGGGAAAAAAACCAAAAAAACAACTTGCGTTGTGATTGGTAGGCTGGGTTAGCCGATCTGGTGTGGCTAATGCTAGGTTTAGCCATTCCAGACCAATCCATGAAAATACAAACTTTAAATAATCAGGCTCAGACTTCCTCCATTTGTTGATCGCCCCAGACTTTGTGTTGTATCTCAACCATATTTACACTTTTTATTTTTAAATTCATGTTTATTTTTCATCTTGCCACGCCCCCTCTAAAGTCCTCTGGCACCCCTGTTGAGGCCCCCCTGCCTCACCATTTTAAAACCACTGCTGTAATAAATCAGAGTGAACAGTACATATGAAATATACTAAGCTGCTGCATCATTGTCATCCATATCTTCTCTGGGTGTTGTTGTCCTCCTTCTACTACGTCTGTTTCAAATCTACCTTGTTTGTTTAGTTATTGTTCTTCTTCTATGGCGCCAACCGGAAGCATGCTAACGCGAAAGGTGATGTAGGACCACTGGGTGTCCAGCATACCTCACTCAATAATTTTAATTTCTCCAGTACATGTAAACTGACATTTCTGGGAAACTCTAGTTAAGTCCTTAATCAGACTAAGGCAATAGTTTGATTTTCTAAGTGCATGTAAACATACTTTTATTGTAGCTATAATTCATGTTTTGTTTGGGTTTGGCGCAATGTCTTATCTTCACAGGCGGAGAATTCAGCTCTGATGTTGGCAAATGAAAGTCAGCGAGAAGCTTATGAAAGATGTTTAGATGAGGTGAGTTTATGTTACAAAATGACCTTTACATTCTTCCCTTTCTTTCAACTGTGCATTAAATCTGGTCTTTTCTTGAATAACCAGGTGGCCAATCATGTGGTCCAAGCTCTACTCAATCAAAAGGTAAAACACAGAAACATTTGTGCACTATTCCTTTAACTGCAGCATCATTATGGCGCTATTACTGATGTAAGTGCTTATTGTGTTGCTGAGCAGGATCTGAGAGAGGAGTGCATAAAGCTGAAGATGCTGGTGTTTGATCTGGAGAGACAGAACCGAGCGCTTTGTGAGCTTTTTCAGCAGAAACTGCCCAATCACCCTACCGCTCACTATCAGGTACGTGATTCAGAGATGACTGCAGTATAATACTGGATAATTATTGATTAACCCATAAAAACCCAAACAGCTGCTGGAATATAAAAGCATCTACTGATCTTAAATATCACTGATCTTTAGAAAGTATCTGCTTCAGACATTAAATGTGCTAAATTATATAGGCCTATAGTTTATTAAAATGAATCTGAAAACAAATGACTTTAGTACTGGTTAGCTCATGTTTTTATTATATATGATGGTGTGTTATTCCACATATATGGTGGTTTATGTACATGTATACAATGGATTTGTAAATATTCCAGTAGAAAGAACCTGTAAAGGGAATGGATTATAAGCTGTTAGCTTGCTAGTTAGCGTTAGCAACCGTTAGCTCATTAAAACACAACTGATCAACTTTTATTTCCAAATAATTTATTGTTATGGTACTTTAAAGTAATAAATATAAATATTTTAAATATGTTTCATTTGTACATGTATACAATGGATGAGTAAATATTCCACTCGAAAGAACCTGTAAAGTGAATGGATCATAATGTGCAGACAGTGTTTTGAATTAGATCTGAGACCAATATTCCTTTGGACTAAAACCTATTCTCTTGTTCATTCTAAGAATTTCACATTTTGACCCCAGACTTTTCTTGGAAACCTGAGCCAACCAGCATTTAAGACTTGAGTTTACTTTATCACTAACACATATTACTAATAAAATATGTTACAAAATTCCAGAAGTATTTTACTTGTAGATCAGTGTTATCAAAGTTTGGACATATTTTCAGTTTTTACTCCAATCTAGTTGAAGACAGATTTAAGTAATTAATGAAGAATTCAGACCATAGTAGAGTATTTACAGTTTATGTAGACCACAGGGGAATGTTTGAAAATGCAATATTACTGTTTTGACATAAATTGTGAGCAATATATTTTGAGAATGTAGCGCAATTGGGAATCATCAGTGAATATAAACTGACTCTGTCTGAGGGTGATAATTTTTGGGAATCTTGTGGGTCATGAGATTCCTGTGGGATTTCTGTGGGACAGGAGTTGAGTTCACTGTTTATCACATGATTAGGATGGGATGATACAAAAAAAGCAAATGGGTGGGACTGGAAATCATTTCCCCCCAAAACATTTTTTTTAATATATACTGTATATGATAGTTCTGAAATAACATTATTTTCATTATTTTGAATACAATGCTCATCATCTCCTGGTCATTTTAATTCTGGATTCTTCTCATATAATTTTAATATTTAGTTGCTGAAATCAGAAATAATATCCTACTCAACTCATGCAGGAAGATGTTAGTCATTGTTAATTAATATAATATGTGATAAATTTGAGTCAGTGTATCTAATGTGCTTAAAATTCTTTATCCTGTTTGCAAAAGATGTAAATTACTTGTTGATAAGTGTTGGGTCAAAAAAAAAAAAATAAAATTAAATTAAAAAAAAAAATATATATATATATATATATATATATATATATATATATATATATATATATATATATATATATATATATATATATATTTTTTTTTTTTTAAATTAAAAAAAAAAAAATATATATATATATATATATATATATATATATATATATATAGAGAGAGAGAGAGAGAGAGAGAGAGAGAGAGAGAGAGAGAGAGAGAGAGAGAGAGAGAATTGCGTGGGACAGAGTAAAAATCCACTCTTGTGTCACCCTGTACCTCACACCTCAGGCACTTGTGGACAAAAAGGACAGAATATCCAGACTCCCAGGAGGACTCGGGACAGTGCACAGCATTAAAAATACTGTTCTTGAATATCCAAAAGTAGGTCACAACAAAATAAAACAAAACAATAAATATTTGTAGTTGTAAAACACATGTAAAAAAATTATTAAAAATTAAGCCTAAAAATTAAGTAAAAACTAATTAACTCTAGTATATCAGTGCACTGCTCTTCTTCTAAAGCCCAGATGGAAATGTTAAATTCACTTTACCCTCATTCTTTCAAATAGTGGCGAGCTCACAACTGATCTCTGTCTTCTCACCTCCACTTTTATATTGTTCCAGCAGATGCCAGGACAATGTAGCTCCTAGTTGTCTAGGTATACAATAGCCTCTAGTGTATACAGTGTCATCATAATTGCCTCGTGAATCTCTTGTTACAGGTCCAGGCAGGACCCCTCCCAGACTACAATGCACAGCTGCACAATGACTCTGCCAAACAGGTGGAGCCTGCACAGACTGAAGCACAAGCCAAGGTGATTATTAGAAAGCCACGCAGCTGAGCTTTACCAAACATTAAGAGTGAAACTGTGTGATTATATCATCACCTCTCATTGACACCACAGTCTCGACATGTGCATGACGTTATAGCTGCTCTGACATTTGCTCTGTTTTCCATTATTGTGCTTAAAAAGCCAGTTAACTCCCACTCCCATTTCCTATACGTGTGAATCCAAAGGTCCTGAAAAACTGCATTGTTTACTGAAGTGTCAGCAGTGAATAGTTTGCTGATACAGATCTTTTTCTTTCCACAGGGAAATGGCTACCGCACACAACATGCCTCTCCAGGCCCTCGTGGCCCGGCCACGTCCATGGAGGCCCTATCCCCCTTCTTCAAGAAGAAAGCACACATCCTAGAGGTTCTTCGCAAGATGGAGGAGACAGACCCTCTGAAGTTCCACCCCTCCACTACTAGCTTGTCTTTCTGCGACTACAGCCAGGTGCTCATGTCAACAGAAGCTGTTTTGGCCACAGCAGATCCACTTCCACTCCAGTGCAAATCCCACCACACACACTGCCACTGCTCCTGCACCGACGCCGACACACACCAGCACGTCAACGGGGATGGAGCGGTGAAGTGTGAGGGAGGGAACACCTGCTGTTTACACTGCAAGAGAAGCCCAGACAGTCCTCCAAAGCCATGTAACCATGTTTGTAGTCCTTTAAAAGCCAACTCAGCCACCCAGAGCCATGTAGTTCCTGCAGCTGCTATGAGTGAATGTCACAGTAAGAGCAGAACAGGCGAGTCTGTTCCCCCTAAACAATGTCTCAAGAATGACAACCACCAGCAAACAGCAGCCGCCGCCGCCCAGTCGTCAGTGGCGGGGACCGGCGATGAGAGTCTGGAGGTGGAACAGGAACAGGAAGGTCTAAAAGCTAGTGGCTCTAACGAGATCACTGGTTTCTGTCCCAGTATGCAGATCTCCCACTGTGAAACAGAAATCAGTGATGGTATCAACACCACTGAACCCTCAGCCATCCCAGAGACAGACAGCACAGATCAGGAGGCGTCCTCTGTCAGAGCGAGTGCCTCCGTCAGCCCTAGCCCCTCCTGCCTCAGTGATGTCAAAACTGCAGCTATCAACTCCCCGTCCAAACTGCTTAAGTTCTTGAAGATCCCCTCCATCGGGGAAAAGTCTCAGGCTCCGACCTCCTCTGTCCGTCTGAGCCCTCAGCTCACCCGCAATTCCAGAATCCCCTGCCGCACCAACAACTACGAGGTGTACCACTCCCCCGTCCCCACGCGGAGAGCCACCACCACAGAGAGGTGCAGGCAGCCCCCTCCCCCTCCATCCAGGTCTGAGTCCTACCCCGCTACACACTCAGCCCCCACCTCCCCACCGCAGCCTGAGGAGACCTGCTCCTCTGCGGCTAAGGAGATAAGCTACAGCAGCCTTTCTGTACCTAAGGTGAATGCTGGCTCTAAGATTGGAGCCTCCTCCTCTGCATCCTCATCCTCACCTAAAGTATCACAGAGGGTTCCTCATTATGAAAATGTCTGTGAAATGTCTGCTAGCTCTAGAGAAGACGTACCAACTGTGAGTCTTGAGAAACGAACCACATTGCCCTCTCAAACAAAAGCGAATGGCAGTGAGAGGAAACTAGTTAAATCACTACCAGAAAGTGTCCTGAACCCCACTCCTCAGAGGAAGCAGTCCTCCTCCTCCACATCAGAGTCCACGTCAGATGATGAAGAGGATTCAGACAGCCCAGTGTGGGTTAACCATCACAGCCTGCCCAACTCATCCGCCCTCAGCAAAGCTCAGAGTAGAACCAACTACTCACGAAGTAGAGATAAGCAGGATGTGGATACAAAGGAGAGCACAGCTGAGGTCACCCATCCTCCACCTCCACCTCCAGCAAGGAGGACCGAGTCTTCATCCATCCCCAAAAGGCCTGGTGTGGCTTCAGCCAGATCCCAGGCTGATTCTAGTCACCATGCTTTTAAAGACAGACTAGCAGCTTTAGGGAAACTGAGGAGCTCAGAGGATTTACAAGTGAGTCTTAGGCCAGGGGAGGCAGCAAATGCTGATGGGACGTATGGTGAAGACAGGAGTAAGACAGCAGAGAGGTCAGTGGAGCTCCTCAAGGAGGAGCAGAGACATTCAAAATACACAGACTCCCTGGACAGTAAACCCAAAGGGAGTGGTCTGAAGTATTCAGGTCCATCTCAGATCTATGAACCAGGTGCAAAAGCTCAGCCTTCAGTGGGTAAACAAGAACTGTGTGTGAATAAGACCGAAGGCCCCAAGAGCAAAATAGGTTTACCCTCCCCCAACGCAGACGCCCCACAGGTACTACGCAACAACATCAAGTGTCCGGGTTCCCTGAATCTACCTTACAATATTAAAGCTGGTGTTGGTCCTCACAGTAGCAACAGTCCAAACAAAATCCCCCCAAAGTCACCATCCAAACCCTGCCAGGGCCCATCAGTTCACAGAGGAAGCAAACCCACAGAGGCCCCAAGGTACTCGTCCAAATCTGAGGAGAGGACCAAGATCAGTGGGAAAGGGAAGAAGAACCCAATGTATGGAGACAGTCTTCCACCTCCTCCTCCAAGACCCCCCATATCTGACAGCCAAGGGGAGAAGGTGCTGCAGCCGGTCCCCAGTCCACAGTCCGCCATCGAGCAGAAGGTAATGAAAGGCATCGAGGAGAACATGCTGAAGCTCCAGGAGCAGGACAGAGGAGGACAGGCTAGCGAGGTCAAGCAGAAAGCTTCCAACGGCATCGCGAGCTGGTTTGGCCTGAAAAAGAGCAAACTCCCTGCGTTGAGCCGCAAGACCGACGCAACCAAAGCCAAGGACGAGAAGAGAGAGTGGAAGATCAACATCCCCTCTGTCGGCAGGGACTCAGTCAAAATGGCCACCAGGTGTAAAGAAGGCGTGGAGGGCCTGAACATCTCAACTCTGATGGAGAAGGCGGAGGGGCTGAGGAGAGCGCTGGAGGAGGAGAGGGCGTACGTGGAGAGGTCAGGCAGGGGTCACTCCTGCGAGGTGGTGATGGACCAAGCTCAGGGACAGCTGGCTGTCATGTACAGGGGAGGACGCTCAGACAACTTCATGCAACAGCTGCTAAACAGGTGAGCACTCTGAGCTGCTAAATTAACTGACAGCTTCAACGAAGGGATGAGTGATACAAGCAAAAAAAAAAATGACATCAAGACAAAACATGGTTGAAATAGAGTTTGTTTTTCATTAAAACACCTGGTTAACTTTAAAGGCAGATATAATCAACCTACTTCACCTCCTTCCTTAAAAAACACTTTGAAACTCCCACAAATTAACTGGTTATTAATGTGATTATTACAACTGAACTGAACCTCAAATCAGCCATAACGTCTATAACTATATTTGTTACTTTTTTATATTGAAGTTTGTAAAACAGACCAAAAAAATTAATAATACTTGTATGTTGTACATGAAATTATTTATTTATTGAAGCATTAACTCTTGTGTGCTGTGCTATAATGTTGCAGCTGTTTTATCTTATCTTATCTTATCTTATCTTATCTTATCTTATCTTATCTTATCTTATCTTATCTTATCTTATCTTATCTTATCTTATCTTATCTTATCTTATCTTATCTTATCTTATCTTATCTTATCTTATCTTATCTTATCTTATCTTATCTTATCTTATCAATATGGAAAAGAACCCAGTATAACATAACACAACAGACCAATGCAACAAACTTTGCATCACTAAACAGATCCAATAATAGGAGTATAAATTCATTACTTTAAAAACTTGCTGAATGAGCCAAAGAAGAGTGAAAATACAGGTTGCACTGTAAAGCAATGATTATGAATGTTGCGTTACCTTTGTTGTTTGGTGATTGTACCATGGTCTTATATAAATTTTCTGCTTTCGGACATTCCATTGATTTGTGTAACTTTGAAATAATTCTGACTGGAACCAAATGTACCGTGATAAAACATTAAAGTGTAATGAATCTATTTCAGCAAAAAGGTCAGAGTTTTTCTTGACAGATTTTGTGATTTAGGCTTTATGACAATATATTGCTCTTCCCCCTTAAAGCTAAATTATAATGACACATTGTAAAGTGCAGAGGTTGTTACCGTTGTTTGTGTTTTCTGTGCAGAGTGGACGGTAAGGACATGATCAGCCTGCCCCAACGCCGGCTCTCGTTCGACTGTAAAACCTCTAAGCCACTGTTCCAGCAGAGCGACGTCATTAGTCACACCACCAGTCGAGATGATATGGAGAAGGTACTTCTTTCAGGTTTATTTTGCTGTTTGTTCCTCAAACATCAAATATTTAAAATTCATCAAACATGTCAAGTCAGTGTAATAACTTTAGGATCAAGTTTCCAGTCTGAATTTGGCCTCTCATTTGAGAAACTAGTTCCCTCCAAACTGACTTAAAGAGCTGACATTCATTACCTTACCTTGTCACTTTGTTGTTCTTTCATGCAGGGATCAGACAGAATCGGAAACATCACTTCAGATGAAAACCTCGCGGATTCAGTTCACTCTCAACACTTTGCAGGTAAAGAAACATCAGCCATGAATTTAAACCAACACACGTTCCTTCAGCACACATTATTTCCTTGAAATAAGATCGAGTTTTAAAGGTAAAGAAATTATACTTGTATTGTTGGATTTGTTTAGTGATGTAAAGTTTGTTGCACTGGTCTGTTGTTTTATGTTATACTGGGTTATTTTCCATATTGACCCATTTAAGTGCTTGTTGTTTAAATTGTATTTTCTTGTCCCAAAATTGGTTTTGTTGAGATTTAACTGACATTCCTCTCCTTACATTGACATGGATAGGTAGAGTGTCGATATTGCTACAAGTGTTTCACAAAAGTAAAAAGTTGCCAGAAAAATAAATATTCAAGCAAAGTACAGATACCTAAAAAAAACAATATATTTAACTTAAATTAAAAATTCACCAAAAGCAAAGAGGTTAAATAAGTTTTGAATGTCGGTTACAAAAGCATTAATACTCACATAAGATGAACCGACTCCAGATCAGTGATGGACGATAAGGATTGAACTGCAATAAACATAATTTCCATAGTAAGGGAAAAAAATTGGTGCATAATATCATTATCATATCAAAGACATCAAGCCACGCCCCTCAGGGAAGTCTGTTCAGTCAACAGTAGAACAAAATAAATAGTGTGGAGTTAGTTAATTTACATTTACTTCTTTGTTCTCCCTTTGTGCATATTAATTAGTTCCTCTATTTCTTCATTGTGTATTTCCAGGTCAGTCAGTCACTACATCTTCTGGTCTTGTGTCTCTGCAGGTTCTGGGGCATCCACTTACACTCTGGACAGTGGTATCGGTACATTCCCCCTGCCGGACTGCAGCAGCGGTGCAGCAGGACGGGGTTTGTCCAAGACCAGGGCCGGAGCCGAGCACCACTCGGGTTCCCCGGGAAGGGCCGGTCGACGAGCCCGAACCCTGGACCGAGAGCTGACCACACAAGACGAGTGTTACACACCGCACAAACAGTTGATTCCGACCATTCAGTACGGCTCCATGCTGGAAGGAAGGAGTTCAGGAGGCGTTATCCGCGAAGGTGCCAACACGCTGCCCACATTCAGAACCATTTTAGATTTAATGGAGAGAAATTGTTATTGTCCAGGAAATGGTCTCTGTCATACAGTATATGGTGTTTTTAGATTTATGTTACTGCTGCTTTTATGTGATTTACTCCTGTACATGTTTAAGATTTAACTCATTTTAACTATTTTATATAATGTTATGTCATTTAATCATCAGTGATGCACCATATTCTGTAGAGAGCCCTCTGGTTATGTTCTCTGGGACCTTATTAATCTCAGTCAACATTGGTTGGGAGAGATTATTGTAATAAGTGTGTGTGTGTGTGTGTGTGTGTGTGTGTGTGTGTGTGTGTGTGTGTGTGTGTGTATGTGTGTGTCCCCGCAGAGGCATATGCTTTAACTCAATGAATACAGTCATACCTCTACTTACGAAAGACCCAGCTAACGAAAAGTCCAAGTTATGAAAAACCTTCACCTCACTTTCTTCATCTCTGAATACGAAAGAAAATTCTATTTACGAAAGGAAACTGAAACCTCCGAGACATAAATACAGTACATTACATTAAATATGTCACGTACGTACTGTACATAGCATCCCATTGGCTATGAGGAAGCTACCCATGATGCTTTTCGTTACGCTTTGACCCTCATTCATCACGGAGCGGCGCCCTGTTTGGCTGTGGCTGTTGTGGCTCCCAGTAACACAGTCAATTTAACAGTAATTTCACCACCTAGATCAGCGCTTTTATTATCAAAGGTTCAGCCAAACAGGCTGAAATCTAAATCTACATTTTATTTTAACACATATTTCAAACAAAATCAGCAGTTTTTTATAATTTTTAAAGGGTTTGAGGAGTAGCACTGGGGGCCTTGAAAGGAATTAGGCCTTTTACATGTAAAAATGCGACTATTTACGAAAAATTCACGGTACGAAAACACTTCTGGAAGGAATTAATTTCGTAAGTAGTGGTACCACTGTGCTTGAGATATCACCACGAAATTACATGGGCATATACATATAGCTTATGCACATCAGATGCAATGATCCATTTGAGTAAAGGTCAAAGGTCAAGGTCGTATTTAACAGTAAGGTCAAAATCACATTATTGGCTCTAATTCAAGAACGGGTTGTCATAGAAACTTGAGATTTGCACAAAATAGGGGTGAGATTATGCATTCTCTGAATACTTGTTTTGCTCTATAAATAAAATTGAAATTATTTTGTAGGAAAAAAAATCAAGTAATGTCAGTGGTGAGAGACAAGTAATTTTTTCGATATCATGAGATGTTTATCAACTTTGAAGTCATTAAAGTTGTGGTTTGTGGTAAAACTGTTGAACTATCAGATAAGTGCATTCTTAATCTGGTTTGGGGGCGACACTATCATATTGTCAACATCAACAGCATGAGCACATTTATAAGATAAGATCATCTTTTATATGACTCGCATCAGGGAAATTTACCATTTTAGAGCAGTGAAAAACAACTCCAGCTGCAATAGCAAGAACAATATTAACACTAATAAAGTTCAATCTCTATATTAAAAATGATCGGGAGAGCAGACAAATATTCTAAAATCAGAAGACAACGGCACACAGAAATAGTCGAAGTAAAAGATATGTTATGGTTTTTCAGATTCAGGTTCAGATGTCTTTATTTATCCCCTAGGGGCAATTTGGTTTGCAGACAATTGGTCGCAGCAGCATAAAAACACACACATTCCACACTTAAGATAGGATCTGTCAGTATTCAAAACAGCTAAGAAAGCCCAGCAATAAATAATTAAAATACAAAATACAGCAGTGACAGTGCAACAGGATCATTAGATACATAAATATATTTTAAAAACAGAGAAAAATACCACGCATGTATGTAAAAATTATAACCTACATATTAACCTACCCTACATATTAGCACTATCATTGTCATTTAAAAGCCTGATAGCAGATGGAATAAAAGAATTTGCATCTTATAATACTTTTTACCTTGTACTATACTAAGGCGGTGGCCATTTTGTTGCTGTTTTTGTACAACATAACATGCATTAGATCAAAACTAGACAAATTTTTTGACAATGATGTGCCAAGATAATTTTTAAAGAGTCAATTTAATTTAATAATTTCTGAATTTATAAAGGAACATTTAATCTTTCTGTTTATCTGTTTAATGACTGTACAAGAAGGGGATAGAAATTGTTAATCTGAAAAGAATATAAAGTTGACAGACAAATGTAGTGTAGCGTAAAAATAATAAATTTTTTACCTTGACATGTAGTCGAGTATAAGTATAATGTAGCATAAAATGGAAATATTTTGTTGATTTCAACTCCTGAAACAAACTATAGTGTATGTAATCTAATGCTGAACTCTAGTGCCTTTCTAAATGTTTCACAGACGGACGGGAAACAGATGGCTTTTCACAGATGGAGTCTCTGCCTCATTTCATACACTAACATCTTTCAAATTCAAACTGTAGTTCAGTGAAATATGCAGTGAAAAATACTCCTAAAACCATGTATATACTTCTGAGACCCAGCAATACATTTTTGTCATCTGTAGGGGGCAAAGGTTCGACAGTTTTACTGAATAAACGATGTCCATTGCAAAGACCATTCCATTAAAAAAAATACATGAATAAGTAAGAATAATTGAAAAAAAAAATGTGTCTGGAAAAAATGGTTTCATTGTGCAATTTCCAATTACGACAATTATTTAATGTAAAAAATTTTTTTTAAATGGAATCACTTTCATGGGTCTCTGGAGGATATATATATATATATATATATATACTGTATATATACTGTATATATTTATTTATTAGGACTGTTAAATTTTTTTTTTATCAGATTAATCATAGGGTTGTTTTGGATTCACTTCAATTAATCATGATTATTCATTTTAATCTATATTAATTATGTTACATTTTCAATGAGCAAATATACTCAAGAAAGAATGGAATATATCTGCACTTAATATGTTTGTTGCAAACTGGGCAATGCATTAATCTAGTGCAAGCAGAATTACAGGCAAATACACACACACACACACACACAAAACTAAAACAAAAAAGCAATGAAAAGTTCAAAACATATTCAAAAACTCTTCTAGAATACAGAAAAAAACACAAAAAATGATAAAATATCCAAAACATATGTAAAAATATCAATATATTTGCAATTAACATGTTTATTCAACACTTTCAACAAAACAACTTGAAAAAAAACAACAGTTTCATTTAATTGTGTTAAGATTTTTAATCAGATTAATCGTAATGATGGGCTCATCTGCATTCATTTTAACAGCCCTAATACGTGTGTTTGATCCATGCTTTTACAGATAAAGATGGACACGGTGCAAACATGTTTTCTCCTCGCACAAAAACCTGGACCTTCCCCAACCTGAAAACCCCATCAGGGCCAGCGGAGGTGTATCTGGCAGTGGAGGAGGAAGAGGAGGAGGCGGTACCATTTGGATCACCGTTCAGAGGGGTAGGGATGAAGGTTCATATGGATAATTACAGCTCTTTTGGATTCATCTAAAATAAAGCCAAACAAATTAGCACTGGATTGTGTTTTTATATGCAGGGTTCGTACATGTGTTTGAAATCCTTGAAAATTCTTGACTTTCAACGTTGTGTTTTCAAGGTGTGAAACGTGCCTGAATTTTAAAGTGCTTGAAAATGTTTCCAATTCCAACTCTATGATGTGATTTGTGTATATATTTTAATATATTTTAACCCTTTAACCCCTGATGTGTCAAATGTTTATTATAAAAACATCATTGTAGATGTTTACAGCATAATACAGTGTACATCATTGTGATAAAAAGGGGAAAAAATATGAAAAATTTGTATGTATTTCCGTAGATATCACTGGATTACTAGTTAAATGCTTCCGGAATAAAACTAATTAAATGTTCCCACATGTGTTTTACTGATAAAGAAAACTCAGGTCTTAAATGCTGGATGGGTTAGGGTTAGTTTCCAAGATAAGTCCTGGGTCAAAATGTAAAATTCTTAGAATTAATAGTATAATAGGTTTAAATCCAACTGAATATTGGTCTCAGATCTACTTCAAAACACTGCCTGCACATTATCATCCATTCACTTTACAGGTTCTTTCTAGTGGAATATTTACTAATCCATTGTATACATGTACATAAACCACCATATATGTGGAATAACACACCATCATATATATTAAAAACATGAACTAACCAACACTTTTGTCAGTTGTTTTCTGATTCATCTTATTAAAGGAAGATTTAGCACATTTAATGTCTGAAGCAGATACTTTCTAAAACATCATAGAGCAGTGATATCAACCATAATATGATCCATTACATATTAAAACTGTCTTAAAAATCAGTCAAATGATTAAGTTGTTTACAAAGAAAATATGTACAAGTATGTAAGATTTACCAGATTTACTGTCTGAAGCAGATACTTTCGAAAAAAAAAAATGTTAAATTTAGTTTATTTCTTTAGTTAAAGGACAGTGTACATATAAACATTAGCCATTGAAGGAGAGATGCCTGTACCAGGTTGTAGCATTTCCTGCTAATTTCCACCTGTAGTCCCTTTGGCAGGTTGATGTAATACATAAAATATAATTAAAATATACATAAAAATACAGAGAAACAGCACCATTTTATATTAACAAAGCAGTTGGAGAAGCAAACATGGATGTTGAACAGTATATGTGATAACCCCAGTGATAAAATACAGCACTGGAAACATTTTGAAATGATCCTTAAAAGTGCTTGAATTTGACCTTGAAAGATGTGTACAAACCCTGTATATGAGACCGTACTTGGCTAGAGTATAGAAAAGGGATTTATCTGGGTCACCTGCACACTGGAAATACTCCAAAGGCAGAAGAAATACATTTTTAAATCTGCACTCACATCTTACATAATGTAAAAACACAGAGCCATATTCTCTCCTTAGAAATAATTAATCACCTCAATATTAAAGATTCACAGTTGGTTGATTTTCTGGAACCTACTTGTGTTTTTGTTATATAAAATGAAATGTCCTGTTTCTTCAGAGCATGAAGGCCGGTGGTCCTTCTTCCAGCCGGGTGGTGGACCCAGGCAGCCTGCCCGTCCCTGCCCAGGCGGGGATGAGCCGCAGGGGGAAGACTCGAGCTCCCAGTGTCCCTGAGATGAGCCGCGAAGCCGGGTTGGAGCTGCTGAGGGAGCGGCCGGAGGAAGCGCTGTCCCCGAGTCGCCCTCAAGTCCTAGAGACCCCCGAGTCGCTCAGTGACTCTCTGTATGACAGTCTGTCGTCCTGCGGCAGCCAAGGATGATCAGAGCAGAAGAGGAAAAACCCTGATCTAGTTAAGTCCACTAGACTTTGACGACACAATAAAACCCAGTCCAACACGTCTCCTGTTGGCTGGTTGTACTGTGATGCTGCTGACCTTTGACCTTTCGAGGAAAAACAAACTGTGCTCCGTTGATGTCCGCGAGAATCTGACCCGGGTAACGACATCATCTGTTTCTCTGTTGCAACTGGAAAGATGGATTGATGGACTTCTCAGGATTCCCAATAAAACATGAAGCCAAAAGCCACCCAAAAATGTAGGTTATTCACTTTCACTTTTTCACAGACTGACTGTGGACACGTCTCTTTAATTCATGTATACAGGACTACAAAAACGCATGGCACAAAACAAACGTCACTCCTGGTGGATGTCCAGATGAACTTTGCCTTCGGCCTGTGTTTTTTTTTTTTTTTTCTCATCCTAGTTGATGGATCTTTTTACGTGCATCAAAAATCAAGAAAGCAGTGACATTGATGTCCAGTTCAATAGCTGACTGTACTCGATCAGTACATCCTCTGTTATTTCACCACATAATGTATTGAAAAAAAAAACACAAAAAAAAACATGGAGCTTCTAAAAGATGAATGTTCATGTCTGTGACTCTTACTTGCTAAATCCATGCATCACGATTTTAAATGTATAAACGATTTTATTGATCATGTTGATATTGGTTTGCGACCAAGGAAGGTTGTCAAAATATGTCTGTTTTAAATCATAATACATTTAAAAGGTAATATATACCAGCAATAATAACATAGATAAGAGAAATGGCTACACTATTCAATGAATATGTATTTCTATTATTTATTTATTTTCTTTTTTGTAATCTTTCTGTGAAAATTGCAGTCTCCTCGCTTAGTAGATTATGTTCATATCTTGTATTTCAACATCTCTGTTGCTGTTCGTTCCCTAGCCAATAGAGGTCCTATGTACCTACTGCCGTTTTTCAACTTTCTAATTAAAATGTTTTGATTTAATTATCCGAGTTGAGTCAGTTTAATGGGAAGGAAAGGAGATCATAGTTGTTTGTTACGTCCAACACATTTATTTGAGCAAATGTATCAAATTATTAGTTTAAGTTTTACGTCCAACAAAATAAATTCTTCACAGTATACACTTTCAAGAAAAAAAAAAAAAAAAAAAAGGTTAACATCACATCATTTGGCAAACTAATTCCTAGACAACAGATATTTAGATTTACAATAGGAGTGGTTTGAACAGTTTGCCTGTCTTTATTATCCATGTTGGAAATATGGACAGATGGCATCCGCTCTTCCTCCTGCACCTGCCAAAGTCTCGACATCCTGACCACCGAGCTGCTCCAAGTCCATCTGAGGGAGCGAGTCTGGTTTGCGATTTCCGACAGGCTTCACCGTTCCTTTACTCACAATGTTGGTCAACAAAATGCTTTGGGCAACGATCACAGGGAATATCAAAGGATCTGTTGTCAAAAAAAATAAAATCATGGGACACTATATCTTGTGACACTCCACTACAGAGGACTGAGGAAAACTATAAATAAGCAAAAATCAATGAATGTAATTGCATAACTTCAAATTAAACAATGATCAGTTTCAGAAATCCACATGACCCACTAAAAAAAAAAAAAAAAAAAAAAAAAGAAGAGCATATCTTGTAATTATTGTATGGCACTAAATAACAGGAATATGAAAATCTTACATGAAGTGCTGATTAGCTTCTGGGAGCTTTCATATGACAATGCTCCCCTCTACAGGCCAAGTATGATCACTGCAGCAATAGTCTATTTTCCATTCACAGCCAAAATGAGACTAGCATTATGTGTACTGTAAACGTACATTCAACCCTTGTTTTAAGTTCAGAAATCAAAGAAACTCCAATAATTTAAGACCACATAGGAGTTAATTAAAGAAATGAAGACAAAAAGTGAAAAGTTTGCAAATTGTGCCTTGTTTTTGAACAGATTGTTTTAAGTTTAAGCTCGTCAAAATGCTCTACTTCTTCTCCTTCCTCTTGTCCTGAAAAAAAAAAACAAAAAAACATTTGCAACGTTAACTGAAGCAAAATCCAATGAAATCTGCAACAGAGGAATAGTTTGCATATCCTAGAAAGTGACATATTTCTTAACATCAAACCACCCATAAAAGCTGGGACACAGTATTTAAAAGGAACCGTGACATGGCACCTTAAAACACTGACTGTCATTATTAAGAGCATAAAGTTAAAATAAAAAAATAAAACATTCCTAATGTTTTCGTATTTATATATTTTTAATGAAAATCTGTTCACTCATATACAGCCATTGTTGTTTACCCTGCAATGCATTCTGGGTGTTGATGTTAAAGCTGGGGTAGGAGATCTTTTTTGGGAATTTTTTTTACCATATTATTTGAAAACCTCTTCACGATCCCATATCACACACTGAAATAGAATGTTTGCAAAAAAAAAAATGTTTTAGTCCATTCTAGAGGTTGGAACCAGAGGAAAACTCCGGCCAATCACTGTACTGATCATCTTTACAATGATTGATTTGCTGATACGTCCGTCAAATATCAGTCCACCCCAACACACTCAAAATGTGAACTGCGTATCAATGCTGACAGACGTAAGAGTTTGTTGTAAAGAGCTTTAGAACTTTATATCAGCTGCTGTCCAAGGTACTTATCCACAGAAAAAAATAATTATATCGGTAGCCTAAAACTGTTGTATTAACATTTATAACATAATTTTATGAAAGTACAGTAAACTAACGACATGCGAGGATATCACCTGACATATCTGGAAGGCTGCGTCATTTTGACCGTACAAGCTGTTGATTGTTATGAACAACAGCACAGTACAGATATGCAGGAAGAGCCATGGTTCACAGCACTGTTTGGACACAGAGGCCAGCCAGTGTCCTGTCAAGACAGAACACCAGGTGCACTTTAGTCCCATTTGAGCCCGCGGGTTAATCACACAGCCCAAAGCGGAACCCAACATATGTACCAATCCATGAATAACCTGTACTATCCCTGTTGTTCACCACTTTCAATAGTTATACATAATATACAGTTGACAGCTAACCATAAATCTATACTATCATACTCGGTACTCTGTCTAGGCACTGACTTCCTGGTTGGTCAAAACAGAGAGGATCCTGTAGAAATACTTCTTTTCACCATGTCCTGCTCTGTTTGAGTAGCCTATTGATGTGCCAAGGTTAAACATGACTACAATTATTAACCAACAAGTCTGGCACTCCTCTTTCTATCTTGTAGGTTGTGTTCCAATATGGTGTCATAGATATAAATCACATGACCCCTGATGTCACATGGCATCCGTCTATAGGCCCACTGTACCTCTGCATTGGAAATGCTCATCTCTGGTTGCATTGATGCATCCGCCATATTTGGACAGCATATTGGACACTGACAGATTTTGTAGTTGCTATAGGTGCACTGTCCTTTTCCTTATTTGTGTCCATTGGGTATTCATCAATGTCCAAGTCCACGTCAAATACTTGAGCATATTCGTCCAACATGTCCTGTCTTTGGCATTTCCTCTTGCAGTTTACAATTGCCAGTTCAAAATTGAGGTAAAATGCTTGGCACTGTGTTTGACTTTAACCATCATTTATAAACCAAAGCAGCGCAGCTCTAACCAGCCGTGGACGATGACAATCCTTTAAAGTGTCCAAGCTGAAATAACGGGAATGCAGCCATGGATCCTTGGGAAGCTGTACTCTTCCATATGCATTTTCTTACGGTTATCTAATTTTCATTTCTTGTGGAAAGCTGTGACTTATATCACTTCCCTTGTCACCTTTAGACTGGAAGTTACAGCCATAAGCGGCACAGTGAGGCATTTTTGGATATTTTTTTTTCCGTAAAAAAGTTCTGCAGTTGAACATTAACTTTGTTGAGTCTTGTCCTTTTTGTACTTGGGTCACCATGTTAATATTGACCCAAGTACAACATGTTTTGACATCATTGTCTCAGTATGCAATGAGCATGCAAAACAATGGCTGCCGTCATTAAAAGAATAATGTTGTAAACAATTAATATATTTATAAATAATACATATATATATATACATACACATACACATACATACATATACATACTTTTAACAATTTTATTTTGTAGGCAAGCTCAGGCTCAGTAATTTAAAACCTATTTGTCTTTATAGTTGTAGTTCCTTTTGTGGGGTGCTCACAAAATAAACCAAAACAGAAAAAGGACACTACAAAATTGACTCAGTACCTTATCATTCATGGCGAGGATGACCATCAGTTTTCTGAAGATGGTGATGAAGTCCAGGAACAAATCCACACAGTGCCTTTGAATTTTAAAAAAGAATCATAAAATATATAAGTGCATTTCTGAGTCCCTTCTAAGGCTTTGTTGAATGAGAAATAGTCAAGGCAAACTTATTTGTATAGCACATTTCGTGTACAGGACAATTCAAGGTGCTTTACATAAAACATACGAAAATTAAAATTATTAAAATGCATTAAAAGACAATTAAGAATTTAAGTAAATGCTCCAGTGAACAGCAATGTTTCCAGGCCTGAGTTAAATGAACTGACATAAAATAAAAGCATTAGACTGACATCCCAATCCAACATCTCAATGTTTTTAGGACCAAACTGTCTTGTTGAATGCGATAAGATGTTGTACACTTCATTGTGGACCGATGCATTTGCATAAATTTGGATGTAGAATAGTGTGAACCCAGAGGTAAGAGTTGTGCGCTTTGCAAGGCCTTACCAAACATAGTCTTTGTCCCCGTTTTCTGCTTTCTCAATGATGAGCTGGGTGTCAAACAGGACGAAGCCACACATGATGAGCAGCCCGAGGTACATGTGTGCCTATTAAAGGACAAACAGCAAAGACAGGGACGCAAAAAATGATTTTCATTGCACAGGGATGGAGAGAATATAAGTGACATAAGGGAAGTGAGCACTCAACATACCTTAAAAAGCATCACAGACCCAAAGAACATGTTCATCACAGACATCAGGAACAGGAGGGAAAGGCCAGACATCAGTGTGCCTGAGAAGTAAGAGAAGAAACATTCAGCTGGAACTGACTTTCTCAAGCTTAAGGCCAGGACCCAGTGTGAGATATGTACCTATTCTTATATGGTCACTGGTGGAGAGAACAAAATGCATTTACACTATATATCATTCAATTTCTGAACCTGCTTTATCTTCACTAGGGTCATGGGGGGAGCCTCAGTTTTTTTTTTCTTCACATATCTGATCATTTCCTCAATCCAAAATCTTCCAGAGGATAACTGTCTGCAAATACTTTAGTGTGAGCGCAGATCAAGTCATTATGTGGTGCAAATCATGCAAATTATGTCAAAAATGGACATAATGTGCATGTCGTTTTGACACTCCTTTCATGGTCACAGCTCAGGTCTATAAATTCATTCTGTGACGCTTGCTAACTACAATCATCCCTCCATCTCACCCCAAGTAGATAATGCAGAAAACTGCATTTACTCAACATTGTTTTGACAGTGGATGAATTGATAAGCTTTTGTATTCCGGGTATACATTGAATGTTTTACCTCCCAAGAAGAGGTAGCTCCTGCGTTTAGCATAGAGGGCACTGAGAGTGAAGCAAATGAAGATCACAGAGGTACCCATGAAAGCCGTTACAATGATGCTGAGGAGAAAAACACCAGCACTGTCAGTTTTTTTGTCATTTCAAACATAATTTCCATTAGACAGAGGAACAGATAACCATCATTCTGTTGGAATTTAAATCTAGCATTTTAAGTTCCACGCATATATTTAACTTTTAGTTAGCTTGATGTCAAGTGCGTGTAAACATTGGGTACTGAGTAATTTACCTTGGATTGACAGCAATGATAAAGTCCAGTGTGGGACCAAGGCCGACACCTGGTAAGACAGACAGGAAGCAAAACACTGCCTTTAGAGTTCTGTGTGACATGTAGGTAACAAAGACTGGTTGTTCAACTCCATTGACGTAATAATTTAATCAGTAAACAGCATCAATTTACCTGTAAGGAAGGCAAATCCTGCGAGAATAGCCAGTCTCTTTTTCTCCGTCTCAGGATTATGAGGGGTCATAGCAAGCCAAAACATCATCCCCAGTGAGCCGAGCACGGACAGCACACCACCCTGATAACAGAGGAAGGATCAAAATGGGAGTTAACATCATAATAGTTTATTTGTTGGGAATAACAATGACATTCAAAGTGGCGCCAAGAGGAAACATTGCACAGAAATAACTTCATACACCACTTCTGTTTGTACAACAAACAGTGTCTTCAAACTGTGTTGCAATGAATTTTCATTAAGTTTGTGCCTCGTGTCCATTTGAACTCAAAGTCCAAATTATTTTGCTTCTTGTTACAATAAGTTCATGATAATTCACTGATTCATAAAGTAATTGATTAAACAACATTGTTTTAATAGAAAACCAGTTCATGAGGCCAGTATCATGACAAACGCACCTGGAAGAGGCGTGTGACAACATGGACGTAAGATCCAGCTGCGGCCACAAACATGCACACTGCCAAACTGGAGTACACATTCTTCAAGTGCACCTGGGTGGAACGAGATCTGGAGAGATGATTAATGAAAAATGATTACAATGAGGACGGTGGAAACAGGTCTCAGAGAAGATAACAACTGCCACACACTAATAATCATCTACTGTACTCTTACGCACATTTGGGAGAACTTCAAGAGGGCGTCAAAGTTTATGTTGTGGTCAAACACGTTCATGGTGAAAATGGTTACAGAGATCTTAAGATCCGACAATGTCTCCTCTGAAATAGAAAAGAAACAAAACAGTGTCAGTGTCCAACTATTGTATCTGTGACCACACATGTTTCAATTTATTTATTCACTATACTTATATCAAATCTGAATATCATAAGGGGCAAAGTCCGTTCTTAAATTACTGATACGTGATAGTTTACGACACCAAGTTACACAACAGGCTTACTATTTGTCCAGCTTTGAGTGGTCAGACAACAGCCAAGATTAGCAAGCTAACTAGCATTAATGTTATAACGTATTGCATTATAGCGTGCTACCGACGGTTTAGCAGCCTCAACCCAGAATATAGATTTATAATGCTTAGTATAATGTTTGGAAATGTAAAGTGACAATCGCACAAGAGCCAGACAGCTGAAACTGTACCTGACACACAAGACATGAGCATATATATTAATAGCTACCAGCAGCTAGCCAATAACGCTAAATAACGACCAGTGTTGCTAGCTAACACTAACGTTTGACAACAACATTCGACGCCTCGCTCGCAGAAAAGAGGCTAATGTTCCAGCTACTAGTAGTTTGATACATCGTGATTATACGCTGCAGGATATTCTGGCTAAATATGCTCACCATTCGCCTCTCCTATGCTCTGAGGTGGTGCCTTAGCTTTGTTCTTCCTGCTTTAGCTTCACTGTTATTTTTTGTTGGCAAAATAGTACGTGTCAGTCAGCCCCGTGATGTCACCATGGAAACGCCCAGAACGATGTAGCGCCCAGTAAAGCGGAAATAAAAGGACTATTAAGCTAAATATAGACGATAATGCACTGCGATTTGTTTTGTAGTCACGGCGTGTAATATACTGTCGGGTTTTATTTGGAAATATAACATATGGAACCGTCATTATCAAAAGTGTTTTCCGGTGTCACAGAGTAATGTCCCCGGTACAACCTAAAATGGCCGACTCACTATCTAGTGTTCTACATGAAACCAAAACCATGTGTGCGAGTAAAGTAACATGTCCCTTTTATTTTTACACACGTTTACGGTGGCATTTGACCATAGGCGTACATGTGCGCTATGAAACGGAAAGATTCTCAACCGTGATATATTTATTGTAAAATGGAGTAAACACTCGGCTGATGCAAATGAATACTGTGGAGTGCAACAGTGATGGTTCGGGTTCAGTAGGATTCAAGTCAGCACCGTGAATATATCACCAGTTAATCCAATATAGTAATTTATTACCAAAAAGAAGTAATTGTTCCGTGTTCTAGCGAGTATTTATGTTTGCTTTATTTCCAAGTCGTTTTCCAGATAAATTCATACTAATGTAAAATATTAAACATCTACTATTTTGTGGATGATGAAATATCCGAGGTTAAATTGTGATGTATTGAATCTAAACAAAAAGACACCAAGACTAAAATATAACCAATTTTTATTTTCCATGTAAAAACTGGTAGCACCTTTGCCGTTTAGAGATTTGGTCAGATCATGTAGACAAAATGAGTTTGATTCATTCGGATACACAAATACATATTGTGACTGCCTCAACAAATACTTTTGGTCATCACAACTGGTACATTTTCATTGTCATATTTGACTAGTTAACATGCAGGCAAAAATTGCATCAAACATTAAAACATCATAGAAAAACCATGTTACCCAAGTCTTAAGTCTATTATGAATTTATCATGAAAAAAATTATTTCCATGCATGACTGAATCTGCATCTGTTTCTTGATTGGTTATGAAGTCCTTATGGTTCTTCAGTTTTACATGAACTTTGACAGCAAAATGTGTGTCTTTAGGCACAGATAAAACAGTTAGTTACACAAGGCCAGCCTCAAAGTAGGCAAACTGATTACAATACAAAATGTTATGCATTAAGAAGTACTGGACAATACAAGATTTGGCCAATAAATATAGAAAAAACACACATGTTAAAAAATCAAATTTGATATTTTCAAGTGTTGCACTGCAAGTACCACAGCCACATGGCATTACACTTGCTCTTGACAGTGTTTTCTCACGCTCAGCATGACACATCAGTATGTGTAGGCCTACAAATCTCTGTTCAGGCAGAACACCATTCTCTGTCCGAATTTCAAAGGCACAGTTTTTAATTTTAGCACTGTCAATATAAAACAAGTGCAAGTTGTTTGTCACATAGTAATGAAAGAAAAACAGAAATGAGCTATTGTTAAACCTTGACTGAAAACTGTGGCGTTCATGGACTTCCTATGTGCCAACATATTCCAGTGTGTCTGCTTTCAACGGACCATAAAAGAAAAGATCTTCCCCGTATATTTAACTTTGGAATACATCAAATAGTCATCTGACCAATAATAATAGTAATGTATTTCTGCAAAAATCTGTAGAAATTATGTGTATCGTACAGCACAGATGAGTAAAATACACTTTTTGTTGCTCATTTACAGGTAAATAAGGCTAATGTTTATATCTGCTGAATGCAGTTACTGACTTACGAGGTACTGTCCATGTAATTACAGAACTGGGTTGCATAGAAGAACCACGTTTGCTGTTTAAAAATAGATTTCCTTATAAAATAACCTATAAAAAGAAATTAAGAATGTATAAAATCTGGTGGAAATTTAAAAAAAGAGCTGATGTTTTTGTTGTTCCTAAAAGGCACAATAAAAAAAAAAAAGAAAGACAATGTCCAAAAGTCAAGTCAGGGCAGGAAAGCTTCTGCTTTGGCAAAAGAACCACTTTAATATTCATGTTAACTGGACTGATTGTGTGTGGGACTGCTTTGGTTGACATTTCCCACTGTTTCTCATAATGCTTTCAAATAGTGGTTGTCGATATTGTCAGCACTGAGGTTCAGAGGAAAGGTCTAAGATTGCAATCTAGACTTTGTGTTTAACCAAAGACATTGTGTTTTCCAAGCTTGGAATTTCCTCAACCTCATGCTAATACATTTTTCTAAATAGAAAAGTTTGTGCACAGGCTAAAGAGACCAATACTTAGAAAAAACAGCCCTCATATCTGATCTTGATGTATGGTACTGTTGCAGTTTAAGAGGTTTTCAAGCTGCAGCTCTAGATGGAGGTCCATTAAGAGCTAATGTCCACGGAGCTGGTCCAGACGGGTGTAAACATTGTCAGCTTGACTAAGTTCTTCAAACACAGGCAGAAGGTTGAGCAGCTCAGCATCATCCACGTCATCAAACCATGACACCACAGGAACCTGAGAAAAGACAGTCACAAAGTGTTTACATTCATTTATCTACAATGACACGAGGAAGGTTTAAATTAAACTGAATATATATTTAACCAAAAAACTGATCTGTCTTAAACAGTTTTAAATGTGGCCCAACTGTTTTTGTTTGTATGTGGAATATGCCCCTCTCAAAATACATAGAGCAAGTTACATAAACTCACAAACTATATTTTGTCTGAAGTATTTAAATTTACATCCCTCATCAGATAACTAAAAATAAATAAGAATCTTCCCTCTCAATAGAACAAACAAATGATCATTAGCGTTATTTAATAGAATTAGTATCATGTAATGGGACAGAAGTGGACTACACTCACAGCATTTTTAGGATGAAAGATATAGGAGGCAGGAGAGTTATCCAGGATCAGGGTTTTGTGAAGGTCTCGGCCCAGGCGGCTCAAGTCTTTGACATAGCAGCCCTGGTGGAAAACGCAAGACTCCCGGAACAACCGGGCCCGAAAAACACCACACTGATCCAGCAGGTCTGTGACTGGGTCTGCATACTTAAAAAGGCCAGGGGAGAGGTGGGGAGCAGGAGAGGGAAAAGCAAGGTGTGAAAGGTCAAACTAATGAAGCGCTCTCTACATATGGCAGGTGTTTACTCTAACAGAAAGCTGCATCACATGGCCAAAATCTACACTGGTTTTAATTAAAAGTGAAGAGGTTCGCTACTGAGGTGATAGAATTATAAGCAACCACAGTAAAAGGAAACAAGGAGTAAGGAGAAACAGAAAAAAAATAGCTGATTGATCAAACATCACATCATGGTGCTAAAAAAAAAAAAAAAGAAAAAAAGAAAAAGACAATCTATTTCAGGATCTGCCATATCTGATGTGTATGAAGTACCTTGGCGAGACTAGCTGTAAACAGCACACATTCAAACAATTCCCCCATTCTCTGCAGGAACTCATCCACATAGGGTCTCTTCAGCACATACACCTGCAAAACACACAGATGGAATCAGCACAGTGTTCACCCTCCACGTACTGTTCAGCTTTTACTGATTTCTTACGTTTGCATCACTTTCTTCATGCTGGTTTGCCGTTAATGGCCGATTCCTGAAACAAGTAATCAAGAATAGGCCGTGCTAGTGTTAACCAGCCTATCCTGGATTACTTGAACCAGGCAGAGGCCCACATAGGATTCCTTACCAGCACACGGGGTAGCAGGAATTACATTTCTGAGTTAAGTACATTTCCACATGGTGATTAGCAAGTAGCATGTTGGCCAAGATGAACAAACGGTCAAATGTGCTGCGCTAATTATTTTTTCTAACATAATCTTCACACAGAAATTAAAATGTACAGCATGGCTTAATGATTTTTTTTTATTAAACTTGGTAGAAAGGACACTTTCTTGCTGATGCATCCATTTCCAATTCCCTGTTCAACATCTGGCCAGTAGAGGGCTCTCTGCACCAGTAATAACCAAACCTGGCCAATAGTTACAAGACCCATCCCTTTTTTTAGCTCAGCAACCGCTGCAAACACATCAACATACATACACAAACACAGCCCCCTCCCCTCTACAGCAAACACACACACACACATACAGTAGTTTACCTGGTGTGTGGTCCCCTCTATCTCCACAGGCACGATGAAGTCTGCATTACTAATAGGCTGTGGGGAGAACACAGAGGGAAATGGTTGGGTATGCTCATTCACATGAGCCGTGCTGTGTACATCCACATGTCATTACATAACAGCTGAATACTGAACAGTTAGATGCAGGCTCCACACTGCTGACATAAATCACAGACCATAGCCTATACAAACACAATACAATTCACGTGATTTCATTTTAAAAAAACTCATTCTTTTAGTGAATTAACAGTAATACCAGACCATATACTTCCTAATCACACTCACGTTTATTCAATATCAGCTGAATATATTCGTTGTTTTTTGTGAATTACTGAAAACTCTCACAATGACTGAAATAGCACCACTGCACGCAAGCTACAAGGTCAAAAATATAGACTGAGAAGATCCAATTGAGACAATTTGAGGATGACACGAAAAATTACAAGCTTGACTGATTAGGCCAGTGACTGTTTTTATACCTTGAATGAGCTGTGCACCAGGGTCTCATCCAGGTCAATAACCACGCAAATCTTCCCTTGGTCCTGGGCATTCACCTCTGGCAGGAGACTGAGTTCACACTGCTGAGACACACAAAGACATTCTTTAGTATACTGTCCTGTACACTCCTTTACCATTTGACATGCCTGTGCTATGTACATACCAAGGGAGTACAGTGTTATCTAATAGTGCAGAGATTTATATGACATTTTCCAGACCTTAAATCAAGCCTCTGGAAATGACAGCATATGCTATTTTAGATGTATGTAGTCACAGATCAAAGAGTAATGAAGTGAATTATTTACTGCCACAGTTTCCCTGTTACACATCTTCAAAATATGCACACATTGGTTAATCCTAACAGCAGTGTACCTCTCTAAAGCATCTTGATAAACTGGTTATTTGGTTTCATTTCAGGCGTTGAACATAACTCAAGTGAAATAACAGTTCATATATTGCACAACACAAGTAGCCAAAACATTAAGGGACCAATTTTGAATTAGTAAAATTGCTACCTCTGAACAACAGCAATCTTCTTCTGCCAAATAAACAATAAACACAATGCAGTATAACCCCATCGGCGCCAATCTTTAATTCAGTTTCATTTCAGTGGGAGTCTGTCGGACAATAACCAGGCCCTACAGATGCTGCTTCCTGTTTGCGCCTGATGCTAGAGGACACTCCTCAATGTGAACAAACATGGCATCTAATTAAAATGGCCCTTACATGGTACTAGGACTCTAATCAAGCTGACAGCATTCACCAGTGTGGCCGGCCGTGTGCAGTGAGCGCTTAAGGCTTTATTTTTTTCTCCACCTCAGCAATTATGAGGCGCACAATACACTATTCACTGTGAGCACTCACTGTCTGCCTAAAGGATTGATAGTCGCTCTGCCGTTCTTATCTTCTATAGAGGATCAAGTGTGAACATCAAAGTCATTCTGTATCTGAAGACAGTTGTTAGCTTTTAAGATGCTTCGAACAGGTGTAGCAGTGGTTTAATGCACAGTTGTAAAAACTAATGCTTGAAAACTATACTAAGCACAGTTTTACAACAATCACCTCTTCTTTTATGGCAAGTGGTGTGTGTGTGGGTGTAACTGGGAAATACAACATTAAAGAAACAAAAAGAAGCATGACTGAACTCACATCTTCAAATTGTTTTCAGTAGTGTGAAATACTGCTGGAATAATAATAGGGTTACCTTGACAACCGTCCCATTTTCCTGTGATTCCAGCAAGGCCTGCTGGGAAGGTGGCGGTGGTGATGGTGGTGGTTTGGGGCCATCCTGAGCTTGGAGGCAACAGAAGAGTGCTTTGAAGATATTGCAACTCCGAGGCTGTTTTAGGGCAGACCGGCTCACCTGGCCTGTGTAGTAATGAGAAAAAGGAAAAAGGGGGCAAACTATGTCAAACTACATGTATAAACACGAAAATACTCAGTGAGGTTTTACATTACATACCCGAGGTCAGTTCAGCAACACATAATGCAAATCTTTGTGTTCCGCACAAAACAGATCATAATACAAACAATAGAGGAAATGAAGAAAAACAACATCTTTGGTAAGAAATGTGGCATAATAAGCTACACATTGCACATAACAAATACAATGAGCGTCCCTTTTCCTTAAGGCACCATCCATCTGTCTACTGAGATGGCAAAGCCTGCACATGAAATCTGTTTTTAATGCGCCTGCCTCTGCTGCTGTTGCTGCTGCTGGAAATGGCTGGTACATGTTATATAATCACAGAGGGCGGGAAAACCCACACTTTTCAGCAGTACCTTCAACAGAAAACACAGACAGAAAACATTCCAACCATTTTAAACTCCAAGACCTTTCAGGGATGCCTGGCAGGCTGAAGCTAGCCAGAGCAACCAGACAGACAGACAAGCAGGCGGTGAGCCGGACAAGCAGTCACACCTCAATGGTCTGTGCAGGTCTTTGATCAGTCACTGTAACCAGCAGGGTTCCAGCCCATACAGGACTTGTGTGGAAGTCAAAGAAAGGGTGAAAAACATTCTTAATGGGACTCAGCTATGCAAGTCCCCTCTAGTGAGTTACGTGTGAGGACTTGCAAACAGAAGCAAAATTTATAGGCACCAATATGGTGTCATTCTGTAAATTACAGATACAATCAATGCTTAGTGGAAAGATGAACTGATTAAATCAACATATGGCTGTGTTAACTTTGACTTGTCAATTTTATTGATGCATTCTATGGTTGCTTTTGGAGGCTTTCAGTACTCTGAAGACATAATGCAGACACACGAAGAGCATGTTACACAACTGTTTAAGATACAAAGATGAAACCTAAATCCCCCCTCCCCCATCAATCAAGCACTTTTCTTTGGACATTGTTTAATACAATCCACATAAGTTGGAAAGCATGGATGTATATGATTACAGTGAGTCTGATCATTTGAAATAGGGAGACACTGTTGGCCATGCATGACATAACACATACGTAAAAGAATAAAAACAGAGTAATCCTGCAGTGACAGACTGGACAAATCCAGTTCGCAGTGTATTACTTGAACACACTCAGTCACTGCAAATAAAAGACTCCCTGAGCCCAAACCAAGACTTGAGCTGAGTCTAACCTGCGATCAGGCAAAATGTGTGACATTAATAGCCATTAGATGAACTAGAATCAATGGACAAATCTTCTTTCAAACCCAAGGAAAGCGTGCAAACAACGAAATCTTTGAAACGGCGCTACAATGGGCGTGTGCGGAGGGGTGTGTTTGTGCATTCCGCTGTCAATACCGCGGCACCTGGTATTTCTATACAGTCCCTGTGTTAATCCACAGTCACAGTAGATCCCTTTGAAGCTCTCGGCCAATAATATCTATCACAATGTTATACTGAGGCTGCGATCGGAGGGTTTTTTTTTCTGATATTAAATGCATGCATTCACGAAAATAGTGCAGCAATCGTGCCTTGGTGTTAGTGACGCGCACTGATCTGTGACCACCACCCCCTTCTCCAAAACGTGAATAAAATACATTGTAATT
Source organism: Siphamia tubifer (assembly GCA_020466265.1). NCBI lineage: Eukaryota > Metazoa > Chordata > Actinopteri > Kurtiformes > Apogonidae > Siphamia > Siphamia tubifer. The sequence goes on along the minus strand of CM035789.1, from coordinate 9,834,972 downwards.
TTTAAACGGACAAAACAGATTATAGATGTGCACTGTAGGAAAGGGCTGCCTATGGTAACAGACGAGCTTCTCATGTTGTACCAGGTAGTATAGTAGTAGGAAATGGGATGGTGCCAAACAAGCAGGAACCTGATAGACCTACATACATACGTACATACATATATACATATATACATAGGCTCCACACACAACAGCTTGTTTGGAGAAGTGGCCATGATCAACAAAAGCCGAGTAATAATCATAACACCTCACATTAAAAAGCCTCACAGAAAAAAAAAACAGATAAAATAGGATCAACAATAGATAAGCTCCGGATGGCGAACCCTGTTCGTAACAAGAGACTGTCAACTTACACTTGAGCTTATGCCTAAAAACATACGAATAACTCGAGTAGGATGAATAAGAGTGAGAAAAAAACTCAAGTGGTTCTAGTAAAATACAAACAGGAAATAATAATGCGTATTTTAAACGAAGAAGATCTATTTATTTGGGGAGGGAGAAGGTGGAGGAGGGGGGGGTGATCTGCAGATTGGGGCAAACATCAAAACACCTCATGAGGAAATTATAATAGGGCTTTTTTTCGACTTTTATTTGGGTTTATTTGAGAGTTACTCAAAACGAAACCTTGTAGATGACATTGGTAAATGCCACTAAAAAAAAGCCAATGCGCCTCAGACCGCGCTCAACTGTCAAATGGGCGCACTACAGGCTTTTCACGATCACACCGATCATTATCTAGAAAACAATCAAATAAAACCGAACCACATTTTGGTAACGTGAACACAACATACGGCCATCTCACCTGTTTTCGGTGACACTTGAACGTCTTCTTTCTGCACTTGGGTGATAACAGAACTTTCCATCTGACAATCACGGAGCCCTCAAAATCCTCAAATCCTGTCCCCGAGCACTGATGGGCATCCCTCATTAGGTTTTATTGATAAGTTGACTCAATAATTCACCGAGGGAACTTGTCATCCGTAGCCGCGCCTCAGTTACAATCCTCGATGAGAGTAGGATTTATCTTGTTCCTGTGTTTCTTTATTCCCTCCGCTTCTTGTTTCTTCTCTCGGAGGTCCGCCTGGGGAGGGGGCAAGGCACTTGGTTATGTTTTTTGGATGCTATTTGAGACTCTGTCAGCTCCGTCGTCTCGGGTTTACCACTACTATTACGGGTAATATCGCCGAGCAGCCCCCCTCTCCCGTCGCTGCGAAGTCCTCACTTTTGCACCAACAACATGGAGAATCCAGGCGAGAGAAGGAAAACAACCGAGGAAATGGGGCAAGGGAGGCCGGTTTCAAGTCCCCCTTTACTACAGATAAACAACATCGCCCGATAGGCCTCGGAGAGCGGTGAAAAACAGCCAGAATCGGTCACCAGAGCACATTTCGGTACGGGAAAAGATATCCTCGAGCACACTTTGGCGTAAAATGTTATTTTTGTTGTTATCCGGGGGTTTGTTTTTCTACAGTTGGGACTCCGCGGGCGCCTTGAAACCGGCCCCGCTCCCAGATTGGACGGCCGAGAGAGGTGGGCGTGGCCAAGGCATCCCTCCACCGAACACATTCCAGCGCTGCTCGTACAAATGAGATCACATTATTAGTAAACGACGGAGAAATAAATAAACAGTTTTAGTTTGGCTGACAAGATCAGCCTAGTATTTTGGTTTCTATTTTTTTCATTGATATTTTTAATATCACAGTGTTGTATTTGAAAAGGAAAGAAAGAAATCTAAACAACGCAGTGATATGGTTGAAAACGTTATCGCGATAAAAACTTTCAAATAGTTGATTAAGATAGCGTGCGTCACAAATATCAAAACGTGACTTTTAACTATTTTGAAAACGATTCTACATGGACATGAAATACAGCTATAAAGAAAGTATTATCTATATCTATATAAATATATACACGAAATAGTAACATTTAGTTTAAAAACAACTCTCAAGTGCTTTATCTGATGAGTCCAGATTAAAATAAAAAGAAATACACATCATAATAAATACAATTATCATAGTTTCAAACTCTATACAGTATCAATAATTATAATTTTATTACCCACGCCTACTTCTACATTTAGTGTTTAGTAGGTTGGATATTGTGTTATGCTATTTATTCTTTATTGCTAGAAATTATTGTTGTTTATTATTAATTATATTCCCAAAATGTACTCAGTTTGTCACTGATGCAATGATTAATCTACAGTTGCAAATTGTTTTGCTAAATCCCTTCATTTTAAGTAACATTCAAAGTTTAAATACACATACAAATCAGAGTTTTGTAATCTTCACCTGGTTAGGAAACCAAAAGCAGCATTTTTTTTAGTTTATCCTATCCACTTGTTAATATTAATAATATTCAGCTATAGCTATATTCTAAACAGTGCATTAGTTACCATAGGTCCTTTGATTAAAGGATAATGACTTTTCTTTGAGGACCCCCATACATAGCCTCCCCTGAATATACAAAACATCTCCGTCAAAGACACATTTTCTTTGTCGATATGACTTCATGCTGAACCTCATTGTAACTATTCTCCACTGCTGTTTGTGGGGAGGTAACAGAGGGCAGAATGAAACGAATGACCCAAGCTCCTTTCATTTTCCCTCTTGTTTTGATTCCCTTCAATGAAATAAAAGTAAAATGAAACTGTGTGACTTACTTTCCCCAAAAACTTAGGGACTTTGTTCTGGTAACCACTGTGTTTTGGCAAACACTGAGCATTTGTGTAATAATGCATCCAGTCTCAGCACAATGTACAATACAAGGATTGCATCATGTTATAAAGTTTATATACGTATAGATAGTTCTGTTAAGAAGTTATCTTTATGTAAATCCAAAAATTACTCACCATAGAGAAATGCTATTGTAATTGTTTTTATTAAAATAAGTCATACTAAGTTCAACAAAAGTCCTGTGTAATTTCTGATAATTTTTCACTTTGCTAATGGAGATTTAGCTGTTGTCTTCACCTTGTTCAAATAAACAGAACTGGAATTGACATCATGTTAGGTAATGTGTGCCAGTGGGTCCCAGATATTTACATCATGAAGGTTCAAAAATAACTAGTCAAATTAATACAGCTCTGAACACATCAATCTCTCTGCAGAGTATAACGAACAATGATGAGAAATTGAAAAGAAACATCAGTCTCTTGTCACATTTTATCACATAAACACCTACATTAGGCGATATGAATGATACAGAGAACAACACAGTCTGAGAGCTGAGAAAAACCTGTTAATAGAAGGAAAGCTGCACAGTTGAGATATTCTAGGCTACCCGTTCCAAACACAAGCTCAGCCAGTGCCCACTGTGGCCACAATGCAAGACATAAACAAGAACGGTCCCGCTGTTTGCATTCCTGGTGTTGGACATTTTAAGGCAGCACTGACAGATCTGTGTAAAAATATATACAAAATAAGTATGGACCGCACAGCTGGAAAATGTCATGTGGTTTAAAGCTGATGCCACTGTTTACTAAATCAACTTGAAATTCATTATCTTTGCCTGCTTTCTGGTACATCTGCTAATGTTTCATGTGCATTCCTCTGAGCAGACAGACAGATAGACTGACAGATAGAAAGAAAGAAAGAAAGAAAGAAAGCGAAGAGGGGTCAACTGGTTTTGAGGCCCTGAACTGAGGGTAGGGGTTCTGCATTTGTACTGTGGAAAATCTGCCCAGAACATGTGACTTCAAACATCAGAAACTAGTTTAAGCTACATCCATCTTTCATCACCCAGTGGAAGTAATGCACAAGCACATAATAACAACTCGTGGTGAAAGGAGAAATAAATCACACGTGCTGCAAATTTCAAATCTGAGGCAATATACTCTATGTATCACTTAAATCACAAAAAAAAGGAGGGAAAGAAAGAAAGAAGACGAGTCAAAAACAATGTACCCATTAGTAATAATTCAGTCATGTAGTGCTTAAATTGGCATATTGTGGTTTATTATGGTCATTTGTTGAAATTGTTTACAATTAAGAAACACATTTAATGTTGCACATAATTATATCTCAGTCATTCAGTCCTGGTCAACCACAATAGTAATAAAAAAAAAAACAAAAACAGTACACTATTACTATATACTATAAACACTGCACCAAGTGTGTCTTGTGAGGAAATGAATCAACAGTTTAATCCTTTAATCCACTACATGTCTTTAACTGTTGCTTTATAGCACAACTACAACCCAGCAGTTGTGAATGTACTCGTAGAAATAACCGATGTGTTGATGAAAGACAACATTTCCTGCTTATTTTGTATTGTGTAAAAGAACCCCCCCCCCCCCTCAAAAAAAAAAAAAAAAAAAAATATATATATATATATATATATATATATATATATATATATATATATATATATATATATATATATATATATATATATATATATATATATATATATATATATATATATATATATATGTGGAGATAATTTTAATGCTAACAGATCACATTCATCACACACACATACTGTACATACAGGGTAATCCATCAGACGTTGTGCTTCTATTTCTATATTTCACACCTGGTAACGCAAAGCTTCTACTTACAGCCCCCATGCACTCTGCCATGCATTAGCTCTGTCCAATCATGCTGATGACAAACTAGCTGTTGAAATGTGCTTGCAGCATCTGAGTTTCATGTAGGGCTGGGACTGTAGGGTCTACAATCATGTGATTTGCTGGAAGAGCCCCCCCCTCCCCCCTTCCCTCTCTCTCTCCCTCCCTCCCCTCCCACCTCGCAGGCCTGCCCCTGAGTGGCCTCTGCTAGGCTATGTTTCCAGGAAAGGGGCCTACTGGACAGGCTGTGAGGCCTAGGCAGGGAGACATTGGCTCATTGAGAAAAACAAAAACAGAGAGGGGAGGTGGGAAGACTCTCCCCTCTTACATAACTCTGCCTCCATGACAGAGGGAAAAAAAAAAAAAAGTTCCTCGCCACAATGCAAAGAAAAACCTGTCCATCCGCCTCTACTCGGGTTGCAAAAACTGAAGCACTTCAGGACAGGAATTTGACCAAGACTGAAACCAGCAGTGCTCGCTCACAGTTACACAATAGCTGTAACTCTTCAGACCTGCATCCACTGCAGGAAAACATCAGTAAAGATTATAATTAAACAGTAATGTAATGTTCAGAAATATCACAGTCTGAGCTGTTTGGGCGTCCATTTGTGTACCACCATAACAACACACAAACACACCTTGTCATTTACTGTGTTGTATTGACTAAGCTCTGGTGGTTAATACATGTACAGTTTGTCTCACAGCCTGTACTGCCTCCCTATGGCTCAAAGGGAAACTGCATGGATGGAGTGCCAATACAACTTTTTTTTTTTTTACAGACAAAACTCACAATTATTGTCATGCAGCATCTAACCACCTGCTATGTTCATATTCTTGTCAAATACTGATAAAAAATATTAAAAAGGAAAATATTTTTTAATGAGCGAATAGGTTTCCACAATTATGCAATAAAAAAGTATTGTTTTTTGCTCTACCCCTCATCCTCTCTCACACACATTTTAAATACCAGATTTTCCAATTGGATGAAAGAGAATAAGCCATATGAGCTTTACGTTCTTTAATTGATTTTATAGAATTTGTGACTTTCTTTGGCCTTGAAAACACTGGCACTTTAATAGTGCCTCGACCTTGGTAAATTTTTACTATTCTTTATTCTTGAGGATAAGAGTAGACAATCAAAATTCTACAATTAAATACATAGCCTATGACTGGTCCATGTTTTTATGTTCATGGGAACACTGAACTATACAGCTGTAAAATCACCCAACTCACAATTGTAAATTTGTAAAAAAAAAAAAAATAATAAAAAAAAAAATATGAGCAGCAATTGGAATCTGTCTACAGATAAAGACAATAATACAAATATGAGATACATATAAGGCACATCATTGTATTGTACATAACAGACATTTGGCTAAAGATCTGGAGCACCAAATTCATCTGAAAGACTAAGAATCACTTATCATCAAGTTTAAATACATTCTCAAGTTGTAAAGGTTAGTCAGGTCACTGCTTTAAAATTAATGTCTGTACTTTGATATATTCACGAGTCAAACTCTGGCTGCTGCTCAATCAGGATGGTTGAGTCACTGACGTTCCCTGAGGTCGGATCCAGCCAGGACACTCCCAGAGCTATCAGGCATAACCATGTCTGCAACACACACACACACACACACACAGGTTTGTATGTGTCATGAGGACCAAGTTTGTAATCCTCATTTGTAGATAAAGTAGCCGTAGTGAGCGTAAAAACACATCTTCTTTTTTAAATAAATACAGATTTAAATATGAAAAGTATATAATTAAAATGAAAAAATAAATAAATAAATAAAAAAAATAAATATCTTCAAACCTTTGAACAATACATGCTTTGTTTTGCACCTGTTTCCCTCATACTTTATGAGGACTTCCTGAAAAAAAATTATTCATGTATTTATAGGGCCACATCATTTCTATTTTACTAGTGGGGACCTATATTTATATTTAACCTTTGTGGGGATGTGAAGTTTTGTTCCCCATAGTGTCAGACGTCCCCATTGTGTGACTGTGTAAACATATCAATGTCCCCATAAAGATAGGAATACAAGAGCGCGCACACACGCACACACACACACACACACACACACACACACACACACACACACACACACACACACACACACACACACACACACACACTCACTCAGCTCACTTTCTCTATAAGCTAAAAATCATATGTTAACATCTTGAGACCCAGGAAAGTACAAGTTTTGACTGTTTTTTTTTTTTTTTATTAGCTCTGCCAAGGAGGTTATGTTTTTGCCAGAGTTTGTTTGTCTGTCTATTATTTAGCAAGATAACTCAAAAACATATGGATGGATTTTGATGAAATTTACAGGATGTGTTGGGAGTGTCACAAGGAACAAATGATAAATTTTTTTTGGTGATCCATGGTGGAGGTGTGGGATGTTCAGCGTAGGTTGGTAATGGGGTTAGATTTTGGTGGTAATTTGGGGTGGGGTGGGGGTTCTATCTTGATGGAGGTCTGCGCTCTCAGAGTACTTTTGTAGTTTTTACATTGAATAATTGCCTTTTTTTCTGAAATACTACAATCTGACAGTGTTTTTCAGATGCATTTTTTTTTTTTTTTTTATGTGTCTGAAGAGGTTAAAAAAAACAACAACAGGCTGTAAAAGATCTGAATAAAGTGTAATTCTAAAGCTTTTAATGTTCTGAGTTCTTAAAGGTTAAGTTGATGGAAACTGGCTGAACATTACATACTTCTCTACTCTGACAGTGTTTTTGTTTTTAGTCCACAAGGGAGCATTGTGTAACCACTTTAAAATATGCTCCGTCCTCCAGAGTCATGTTACCTACCAAATATCCCACGAACGACAGGTATCCTATACTGAACAACGCCCCCAACACATACAGCCACACCATGTCAAGTTCAGTCACATATACAGTGACAAAGTACATGTTGATGCAGCACACAACTAAGATCACCAGTCCTCCTCCAACTTTGAATACTCTGCAGAGACAAAAACAGCAGAATAAATACATTTAACACCAAAATTTAAGAGCACATTTAAAAAAAAAAATTCACTTAACTTACAATCCATTGGTAAATTCATTCATGAGTGATGGTAAACTGGTGAAAGTGAGGATTGGAATGAGGGCAAATGGCAGCTGTGAAAGAAAAACAACAAAAATGTGATTTATTATAAGCCTCTCATGACACTTTGAGACCAAACATGGACAAAAATAAAATCAAACAGCCAACAGTTGATTGTATCTATACATTTAAATAATTCACGTAAAATAATTCTCAGTTTCTCAGCTTTTCATTGGCATCATATATGATCATTTAATATGTTTAGAGGTTCTGTAGTCAACATAGAAAACCCATAGAATCTGACAAATGACAGTGGCTGTAAAGGCTTGTTTTTTTTTGTCCAATTCATGACATATTTGGCTGAAAAAGTCCTTCTATCTTCAGATTTCATAGTTTTGTTCTAATAACCTATGCATTTACTTTTAACTTTCATGAACATTATTATTACTGTATTATTACCTTTAAGTCACAATGTACAGAGAACATTAAGCTCACAGAGACAGAGATGTACTGTACCAGATTATAGCTACTTTCCATCTGTAGTCCCTGACAACACAATAAATACCTTTAAAATACACAGTCACTAAAGATTGTACAATAAAAAAAACTAAAACAACATTAAAATAACATCAAAACAATCAGTCCCACTCACCATGACAGTTACTCACAATAGCACAGACACATTCATTTACATGATTAATCCCTCTCAACATTGGTTGGAAGAGATTATTGTAATCACTTTGTTTGTATTTGTGTGTCTGTCTGTCTGACACTGTCTGTCTGTCTAATTCTTACCCCTATTTTGTGCCAATCTCAAGTTTCTATGACAACCTGTTCCTGTTCTTGTTCTCGACGTTGACCTTTGACCTTTTGCAATATTGATAATTTTGTTATATATATATATATATATATATATATATATATATATATATATATATATATATATATATATATATATATATGTATGCATCAGTGCATATAATATTATGATAATATATCTAGTATTGATTAGGTTATAGCGTGCTATGGCCATGCTTGACACACACAAACAGTGTTACAGAAATTCATTTTGCGACATGTCACCTTTGACCTCCAGAGTTCTCAAAAACTATTGGTTGTAGGTGATAACATCAAGTATGAGAATTGTAAAAAAAAAAAAATCTTCATTCTGCATCGTTTGGTGCCAATCTGAAACTTCTATGACCCTCCATTCTTGAGTTATAACTGATAATCTGATTTTGACCTTTTAGTTAATTGAGACCTTGACCTTTGACCTTTACTCAAATGGATCATTGCATCTGATGCACATTAGCTATGTGTATATGTTCATGTACTTTTATGGTGATATTTCAAGTATTCTTTGAGTTATACTGTGATATGTCTCTGCGGACACACACACACACACACACACACACACACACACACACACACACACACACAAAGTGATTACAATAATTTCTCCCAACCAATGTTGGGTAAAACAGTATTTTGTCAACTCAAATCTGGCAACATCCTACACTAGTTTTGGAGGAAATGTGTAAATGTTGTTTGATATGTAGTGGGACATGCCAAATGTCAAATAAAGATGATAAAGTTAAATATTACCCACATCATGTTTTCTATTACAGCTGTTAGTGTGGAATAAATCGAGCCTAAGTTCTACATGATACTGTAGAACTGTAAGATGTTACACATGACAGTTAATGCTGAGTATTGGTTAATGCTTGGGTAGAGCTGATAGTAAACCAGCCTGCAGACCTGCATGCTTTGCAGCACATTTAGGAAGTCGTTCATCCCTGTCAGGTGATGCACATCTTTGAAGATGGCCACCAGCAGCGTGGGAGTGATGGCGAGTGAACGCGTCAACAACACTCGAGCAAAGCGTGACCAGCGCAGATTCAAGAAACCCTGAAGGCAGGAGAACACATCAGTCTGTGACATTTACAAGGCAAGTGCACTTGTTTATCCCAGTGTCAACAAGGAAAAAACTTCATCTGAATATGTTCACTTTACTTTAACCCTTTAACTCCTGAGACTTTAACAGTTCCACGGTCAAAAACAAAGAAGAAACTAAGCAACAAAATGAAGAAAAACAACAAAAAGTGATCAATAAAAAACAACAAAAATGAAAAATAAATCAAGAAAATATTAAATAACATGAACAAAATAAGACACAAACGGAACAAAATGTAAGAAAAATAATACTTACAAAATGTAGAAATGAGCAAAAACTAATAAATACTTACAAAATAATAAATAATAAGAAAACTTTGAAAAAAAATTAACTCAAATGAGGTGGGAAAATAAAATAAATAAATATTGTCATTTGGTCACAGTAGTTTTAGTTTCTTTCTTTTTTTTTAAATCAACTGTTTTATCTCCATACTACAGTCCCATGAACAAAACCCAGTAAAAATAGTAATAAAGAAAGAAAAAGAAAGAAAGAAAGAAAGAAAAAGAAAGAAAGAAAGAAAGAAAGAAAAAGAAAGAAAGAAAGAAAGAAAGAAAAAGAAAGAAAGAAAGAAAGAAAGAAAAAGAAAGAAAGAAAGAAAGAAAGAAAGAAAGAAAGAAAGAAAGAAAGAAAGAAAGAAATAGGAAAATCACCATAAAAAAAAACCACAAGGAAAATATAAATGTAAAAAAAGCATGTCTACAGAGGGAACAAGGTCTATTCTATCTGCAAGACTGAAAATTTGTATTAAATACTGAGCAAATGGTTGAATATTTCAGAATATTTAAACTAAACCATCCATTCCGGACATGTCAGGGGTTAAAAGGTTAATAACTTTCTTAACGTACATTGCAAGGCAGTGAAAGTATTTGATGAAAATATTTATTATAAGGTAGAAAAAAGAGCAGATACATGTGTTTGTTTCCACTGACCTCCATGACAAACTGTCCTGAGTACGTTCCAGTCATGGTGGAGCTCTGACCAGCTGCAAGGATCCCTACAGCCCAGATGTAGAGCGCTGCAGGGCCAAAGAAACACCCCAACACCACTCCCTACCACAGACACACAAACAAGGCAGGGAGTCACCCAAAACACTATCCAGCAGAGCACAAAGCATTTAGTAAAAAACATAAGATAAACACTAAAAAAATAAGCTTTTACAGAATATAATCTAAATTCAAGTATTATCATTTGTATTTGTATTATATGTACAACATGAATATAATGCTTTGTACATGCAAAGTGCAGTAATAAATGACTAAAATAACCGTTTAATTAATAAGATTAAAATATAACGGTTTGGAGAGTGATCTTAAGTGACATCTAGTGGTGAAGTTGTGGATTGCATTCAAATAAATTATCCCTCACCTTCACAGCATCAGTGATTGGAAAAATTAAAAATGAAAAAAAACAAAACAAAAAAACATGAAAGTTCTTGTTAAAGTCAGTGATAGTTTTGTCCATTCTGGGTTTTTTAATTAAAGGGATATTAAAACTAATGGTTGCACTTGATATAAAATGGAAGGAGAGGTAAAAGTGTGTCAAAAATGTATGAAAATTGTTTTCTTTTTTGTTTAGTTTTTTTTTTTTTTTTGGTCAAATTCCCTAGAATATTTACTTTAAGAAAACCAACACATTAAGAATATTGAAAAATGTCTTCTTACATATACACATTCCGTATTAAACTAAATTGTCCTGGATTTAACAAAAGACTAAATGTCTTTATAATTGTAACTTTGGCAAAATAAAACTGAAATGAATGCCATGTTGTTAAATGTCTTCATAAACCAATGAACTGATATTTGACATTTACCTCTGTCTGAATTTATATAAGACACAATGTATAATGTACTTTGAAGGAATTCACAAACACATATACTGTATTTTACAAATATATTTTGATGAAGCGGTAGATGACGACAAGATTTTTTTAGCCAAATAAAAGTTCCTACTACTGACATGTTTGATCCTGGTCAATACATTTTTAATGACAAACATGGTGTTTTCATACTACTTTTACAGAACATAGTGATGCTGTTGTAAATCTGATCTTTGGCAGTTTTGGTATAAAATGTAATTTCTTTGTGTTGTTATCCTATTACATATTTATGTGAAAAAATAATTAATTCTTGAGTTAAAAAGGTGTCCTGTGAAGCCAAAGTGAACTTAATTTTTGGCAACAAAAATCCAATCAGCTCATACTTGAGTGCATTCAACTCCAACATTTGTGCAATATCTTAAAAATATATAAATGTAAAAAAAAAAAAGTTTACATAAAGCACAACTGCATTCCTACCCCTCTGTAGATGTCCACCTCTAGAGTTTCATTGTTCAGTGGAAAGAGGTGTGAATGTGGACTTCCTGATGCATTACACACACTATTCTGGGATAGAAAAAAACACAAAAATATACAATGTCAAAAACATGACTTAAAGGTGGAGTGTGAGATGTTTTCCTGGTGCATTTTTCATTATATTGCTTAAAATTCCCTTCACAACCTATGTGGAATAACACACCATCATATATATTAAAATAGTATAGTATATAGTATATAGTATATAGTATATAGTATATAGTATATAGTAAATAAGTAAAGTATATTATATAGTAAAGTATAGTATATAGTAATGTATAGTATATAGTAAAGTATATACAGTAAAGTATAGTATATAGTAAAGTATAGTATATAGTAATGTATAGTATATATAGTAAAGTATAGTATATAGTAAAGTATATATAGTAATGTATAGTATATAGTAAAGTATATACAGTAAAGTATAGTATATAGTAAAGGTATAGTATATAGTAAAGTATATTATATAGTAAAGTATAGTATATAGTAATGTATAGTATATAGTAAAGTATATACAGTAAAGTATAGTATATAGTAAAGTATAGTATATAGTAAAGTATAGTATATAGTAATGTATAGTATATAGTAAAGTATATACAGTAAAGTATAGTATATAGTAAAAAATCCACCAGGAAACCATCTCAGACCCCACCTTTAAAATATAACTGTGAGATGATAAGATTAATTTCAGGGATGCTTACCACCTCTATGTTTGTTTTTTCATAGAAAGCTTCAGCAAAAACAGCCACGACAAATACATTAATGAGGAAGGAGACAAAGAGTGCGACGGTCGACTCAATGAAGAAATACTTGTTGGCGTCTTTTACTTCTCTCTTGTTTGATCGATCAACTTCACGAGACTGGAAGAACATTTTGGTCAATTTGTAACAATGTCATGGAGCTTAAAAGAATGATCTTATCTCTTATCAAACATTTTGTTTTACCTTGACCAGGGCAGAGTGGAGGTAAATATTGTGAGGCATGATGACAGCACCCACTATGCCCACTCCCTGCAGCAGCTGAGCAGATCCACAGCCCTCACAGTATGGAATGAACATTCCTTGTAACAGTTCACCTTGGTCTGGACCTACTGTCACATACTGGAAAAGAGGGAATGAAATACTGCATTACACATACAGCTTTGAGGTATGTAGACTTAAAGGAGCTACTGTATATGTGATATTTCTGAGTTAAAATACAAAAATATGACATGAAAGTACTGTTAGACTGTTTAAAAAAAGGGTTTTGATATTCTGCTAATATACTGAATTATTAAAGCTATCGACACCTGTGGGTTTATAGATTTATGTGACCACTAGAGGGGGTAGTGCAGTGGCTCCTAACCTATTTTGGCTCCAGACCTCATTTTAACATCATAAATTTCTGGCAACTCCAAACATTCAAAATAGAGAAATTTTTTACCCTAATTAAATAGAATTTGATCATGTAATGTTTTACTATACTATGTTGCAGATGCAGTTTTGTCTATTTAAAATAATATTATTATGGAGGAAGGCAGAGAAGCCAGATGTAGATTATTGCACAAAGTGAGAAGTTGATTTTCAGGATATGTACAGTTAGTCCAGCTTTTTTATTTATTTATTTTTACAAGGCTCACAATTCATACTGAATAAACAATAACTCAAACTATGAATTATGAAAGAGCTGCAGCATCTGAACCTGACCACAATGAACATTTGACAGATAAACTTCAGTTTGTCATGTCTTTTATGGATTAGGTTTTTCTCTGTCAACTCATCATATATTTTTATTAATAAGTTGTTTTTGGTGAATTTTTTGTTGTCAATTACTAAAAATTACAGACAACCCCATTTGAAAACCCGAACCCCAAGGTTAAAAAACACTGGAGTAGTGAGTTTGTCTTCCATGGTGAGTAAAACTAAGGCCTAGAGGCTTGGATGAAAAAGTTAGAAAATGACCAGATGAGAAGAAAACCACTGAGAAACAAGTTTTAGAGTCAAAGAAAGTGGCAAAGTGAAAAAAAATATAGAAACACTGTTGTTTCCACCATTGGATACAGATATAAATGAAGACAATGGAGAAATGGAATTGCATACTTTCTTCTATATGAGTGAGTTTAATTGTTAAGCTTATGAAGGCATAACCTTATTATGCGATTTCATTATTTTTGCTAAGTTGGTTGTTTTTTGAGCCGTTGTTCAGACAAAACTGACAGTTCTGACCTTGTTTGGATTATTTTAAACAGACATTTAGTGCAGTTATTGTTTATACAAACCATACAAGAAAAAAAGGAGGTGATATGTAAATTTACTGTGGCTGATTATCGGAAAACCCCGTTAAGCTAAGCAAACAAAGCTATAATGTAAACTATCAGCAATATGTATAGATTATACAGTAAAACACAGTATTTGATTTGATTTATTGTCAAAATAAGCAGCCATGGCTACGTTTGAAAAAGAATAGTTCTCTAAAAGATCTCTATAAAGTGAATATTCTACAAAGTTACAGAGAAATTGGATGAGAACATAACAGATGTGTGCAAATAATGATCATGATACTTTATTCAGTGAGTGATACAGTCTTTGGATATGCAGTAATGATTCACTGGTAATTTTGTTAATTATAAGTGTCTTCTGGTATAACTTTCCCTTCTGTTCAAAGGATGAGGACACAATTTTACATATAAACCCTTTAAGCACAGTGATTTTAATTGATAACTGACAAAGAAATATGACGGAAAGCTGGAGAAGGTTAATTTGCATAATCACTGATGTATATTATTACCTCGTATCCAAAGGTAATGGCCATGATAGTGATTAGAAAACCAAAAAATGCTTCCAGCTTCCTCAGACCTGCACAGAGAATGATTTATTTTATGTTGCTGTTATCATATATTGTTCTTCAGTGATAACATGAACTCTATATGGGGCATAACTTACCATACTTGTCCAAGAAGAGAAAAACAAATGTGTCGATGATGGTGATGAGGACACCACCCCATAAGGGTATCCTGTAAGAAACACACACACACACACACACACATGCACACACGCACACACATGCACACACATACACAATGATACAATATGGAAAGAAGTAATCAGGGCATGTTGCAGCACTTATCAAAGTGATTGCAGCAGTCATTAAATCAATGTTGTCACTTTAGTCACACCACCTGCCAGTGGAGAGGAGGTTGAAGGCAATTGCACAGCCAATGACCTCCTGCATGTCTGAGCCGATGATCGCCAGCTCCACCATCAACCACAGAATGATTCGAGGCACCTAGACACAAGATGCAAGTTAATGACATGTGATAATAAGTTAACCTCTAAGTGCAGCATTTATTTATTTATTTATTTATTGCTACGGTGTATGCAGGGGACTGGGTGAAGACAATGAATGTGAATTCTTCCACACAGGTGCACTGCTACTACAACTGAGTAATTTCTTGCTCTGTGGTATCTGCTGAACATGCAAGATGGAGAAAAGATGAGGAAAAACATGTGTGTGACTTTGAAAAATGGCTCAGCATTAAGGTAGAAGGTGTTACAATCGCAAAGACTTTAGTGTTTCAACAGTGAATGAAGTGACATGTGTATTTAGATCTATGGAAAATGCATCAAACGGGTGATTTGTAGAATTTCTACTTTAAAAAAAAATGTATAAATGACCTAACATAATCATTGCTGTGTGGGGAAAAAAAAGATGTTAGGTTGAAGATATCAATATATTGTCCCACAAAGACAGGCAGTGGTTTTATTCATAGCCACAGATCAATATGTAACCATGAGAGCAGGGGTCTCGAACATGCAACCCACCAAAGGTTCCAATCAGTGATTTCAAGTAAAAATAACAACACAATAACTGACAAAAAATAATGACCTCATATTTTCTTGTTGATTTGATGGGGAAAAAAAATATGACATTATGCCTATATAAATAATGACTTCAAATTCAAGTTTTTGTTTTACTGCAAAAAATGGAATTAAATTCTGAAAATATTTCCGTTTTCAAACTATATTGTAACAAAATCTGAATAACATGAACAACCTGCAATGTCCAAAAAAACAACAACATTTTAACAATTTTTGCCCATTACTAAGTGTTAACTGTATTTATGGATCTGATCCATCATATATTTATATATATATATATATATATATATATATATATATATATATATATATATATATATATATACATATATATATATATACACATGCCCAAACAGATGGGGCAGGTTCTTAGCTTCCTATTAAGTTAATACACGACAAATTTACTGAAAAAATGTGGTGATACAAATAAACTGATGCATGTAATAATGAGCATTACACTTTCTTCAGTTTAAATGTTATTTTGTATTCTGGTTCACAACTTCTCCCTGTTGATGAGTCAGGAATATCAATACTTCATACAATCCCTTTAATATTTCAGAAATTGTAGTTGATGGCCCAACTTATGTATTGTCAAGATGCTGGTGACATATAACAGGATACAAGGTTTATACATCAATACACCCTAATAATAAAAAATAAAAGAGATACCATTTTTTATCTGACAAAAATGTCCATGTATAATGAACAGCATAACATAAAAGCAAAATGTTAAATCAGAACAACATGCTCTTGATTTGTATTGATCACAGTCCCTGTCGCATTCAGCAGTGCCATCAACATGAACTACTGTCAGCGATGAAAAAACACTGATGCGTTATTACAAAACAGAATTTTGCCATATCTAATTGTATCAATATTTCCCAGACCCCTTGTTGACAGGAGTGGTGAGTGTGAGATGAGATGTGATGAAGTTTATTGATCCCTTCGGGGAAATTCAATGCTGTGATGTAATTGCTGTGATGCTTGTGCAACAGTAAAATATGTAGAGAAAAACAGAAAAGTTACTCTACCTCAGGTGATTGGGAATGGCAGTGTAGAACGTGATCGCAATATTATACACAGAGTTAAAGTTAAAGTTGGGCTGCAACGCGATTATGAATACGATTACGAACTGCACGAATATTGCGGAAAAAGTGAACTGGTTCAATCAGTGCATGTGTGGTGAGAGCGGTTCAGGCTAGTTTGACCCTGAAGTAAGAATAGAACGGAATGGAATGGTTTGGATGTGGAATTCAAATGAAGTTGCTTGAAATTTGTAATAATTGATATAGCTAAAACTTTAGGGCTGTCAAAATTAACACTTTAACTCCTGAGATGTTAACAGTTCCAGTCAAAAAGCAATAAATTTAGCAAAAAAATGGACAATAATAGCCAAAAAATTTATAATAAGCCAACAAAATAATAAGTAACATGAACAAAATAAGACACAAATGGCACAAAAGTGAAGAAAAATAATAAAATCTAATATTAAATGTGAAAATATAAAACAAAATAAGGAACAAAATCAACAAAAACTAATAAATATTTACAAAATAATAACTTAACTTAGTTAAAATAAACCAAAATGAAGTATAAATAGAATAAATAAATAAACAATATTGTAATTTGGTTCCAGTAGTTTTAGTTTTGGCTTTTTCTTTTTTCTAAATCATTTGCTTTTTTACACCTGTTCATCTCCATATATCAGATCCACGAACAAAACTCAGTAAAATCACAGTAAAAATTTTTTAAATTTTTTTCTGAATATTGAAACTAAAACATCCTTTCAGAACGCATCATCGCTGACGCATCAGGGGTTAAAGGGTTTATGCATTAACACAGATTCCAGTTTAGTGCTGGTGGATGTAAAAAAAACACCTGCAGGTCTGTGTAAGGGCCAGTTCATTGACTATTTACTTTCAAAGTTAAATCTGTCAAAGTTATGGTGTGAAGGTGATGAATAATGACTTTATTTGAGCACAACTCAAGGTAATAAAGAAGGTAATAAAGAAGCAAAGACTCAAGGGTTCAGCAACACTGTTGAAAACTCACTTAAGTTATAAAAATCCACAGTACAAAAGTCCAGATTGGAACAGCAACCACAGGTCGACTGGGAGCTGGGGAGGCCGTTGAAGAAAGAGAACATCCAGAGTGAAATAAACCAACAAGGAGAGCAGGAAAAAACAGAACTTAAATAGTGTGAAGTGATGAGGACAGGTGTGCAAGAAGGAAATGAGAACCAGGTGAATAATAGATGAGATTGTATATAATTTTTAGTTTTTAGCTTATATATTTTTTTCATATATTTAAAAATAATAATAATAATTATTTATATATATATATATATATATATATATATATATATATATATATATATATATATATATATATATATATATATATATATATATATATAAAGGGTTTGAGAGAAATGCCATTTCAGGTCTCTGTATTGGTACATATGTAGCAGAACTGAACTTTGAACTAATACTAATGGATTACATTTATATAGTGCTTTTTTGGCCATTAGTGCCCCATTATTCATCCACTCTATGTATGTAGCCACAGCTGATCCTGGGGCAGAGTGACAGAAACCAATGGCACCTCTGACCACCACAACAAGGACAGAGCAGGATTCGAACCACCAACCCTTCAGTTACTGGACAACCCGCCCATGGCCACCCCCAATAGAATAGAATGAGAAAGGGAAGCGTGATAGAGTGCAGAGTAGGAATGATAAAATATACACTAACTACCCAAACCTGTCCCAGATGTCACATGACCTGATGTAGTTTGACAACGGACATTCTCACACATTGGAAGATATAAACCACTTTCCGACAAAATATCCACAGCAGGTACAATCACACATTTGTTTAAAATACAAATGTCAAACCGCTGTTCTGAACCTTTATGTCTCATAATTATCCACAGAGGAACCACATTCCAACAAACTCAGTCATAGTCCAACAAAAACATCTAAAACAAATCAAAATAATTGTCCACATGTAGTCCAAAACACATCAGAACATCAATAAATATCCACAAATGGTTTATCTATTGCGTCATTTAACAGGACCCACCTCCAATATTCCAGTTTTTTTCTTAATATTTTCATTTATAATATAAGCAAACACCAACTGCATGTTATCAAAATGGTTCAAGGACAACATTCACTTTACTTTATTAAGAAATTTAGGTGAAATTGAGTGGAAGTTTAAAGGGTTAACATTTTAAATCTACATGTTACTCTGTAAATATATTCTATGTGGGGTTTTTTTTATACAGTATTGTTCTGGCAGCCACAGCTGGTAGTTTTTTGTGTGTGTTTTTTTTTTTTTTTTTTTTTTTAACAAATAAACAACAGAATTTTTTTGTTATAATGTGTGGGAAAATATTTTTGAATGATCACCAGATCTCAAACCAACTGAACGCGATGATATGTTAGTTTTAGTTTAGTTTTTTTTCTTTGACCGATATATTGTATAATAAGTCCACCTCCATCTTCAAAATGCCAAATGAGCAATGCATCCCTCCAACTGAGTTCACAGACGTGTAGAATCAATGCCAAGGTGCACTGAAGCTGTTATGAAGGCGCAAACACACCAAACTAACACACTTAATTTTTAGTTTATTTTATTTTAATAAGAAAATGAAGAAAAATGGACACAAGAATATGTCAGTGATGACCCTAAAGAAGTTATCCTTAGAGACTATCTCCTCTGAAGCCAATCTAAGACACTAAAAACTAAATTCTCATTTCATAATTGTGAATAATTCTCCACCATCTCTGCAATTTGATCCTCCTAAATCCCTCAATCATACACAGAAGTCTTTAAATAGCAAAACTGAATGTGCACAAAGCTGCCTCTGACATCTTATAAACAATTCAGCCTCTTAAAATATCTCCAACAGAAGCTCAATACACATATTTATAACAGAAGAGAGTGGGTAGTATATGCTTTAAAGGCACGGGTAGCAAAAGTCTCTGAGGATTTAAATGTGAAATTCAATGTTTTTTGTTTTTTTTTATATTTTCCCACATAACCACCATCACATAGACCTTGTATTTTTTTTTTATCACTATTATAACCACAGTATAATGATAAAATTGAAGCAGTTTCAGTAAACCAAGCCTGGTTCTGCCGACTGCTTTTTAATTAAATCTTTTCTAAATGGATCTGCTGAGGGAGGCCTGGGAACATAATGAATTTATCAAACACAAGCAATGATAGATGAAATCAGTGCAAGCGTGCTCAGTATCCTAAAGAGAAAGCATGTGTCCTCCTGTCAACACCAGAGCGTTACAGACTCACAGTGTGGTACTGACGGTTGCAGACTTCAGCCAGGTGCATCCCGGTGACCACGCCCAGACGAGCCGCCAGACGCTGCAGAAGAAGTCCGATGATCGTGGCGCCCAGCAGCACCCATAGGAGCTGAAAGGTTAGGATCAGACACAACATCTGTTAACTACACAGTAAAATGCCCCCTCTGTGGCGTTAAAAAAATAAGAACAAAATGCAGACAAATTAGAAAAAGGAAAAAAAAGGGAAAAAAACAAAAACAAAACTCTATCCTATCTGCTCATTTGTTGTTGTTGTTTTTTTGGTTGTTGTTTTTTGTTTTTTTGTGTGTTCTGTTTTGTTTTTTTGTATATGTGTATATGTTTAGTACTTCAATTATTTATTAATTATTATTATTATTATTGTCAATATTATCATCATTTTTGTACTATGCACTCTATTGCTATAAAATGAATTCAGGTTATTGGAGAAGTGAAGAAGGGGTCGGATTAAATAAGCTTATGCTTCATCCTACTCCTTTTCGGACATGTTATTGTGTATTATTATTATTATTATTATTATTATTATTATTATTATTATTACTATTATTATTATTATTATTATTATTATTATTATTATTATTATTATTATTATTATTATTATTATTATTATTATTGTATTGATTATTGTTGCATTCTGCACATGTTCGAAATAAATAATTCAAATCAAATCAAATCATCAGTGTTAATATAACGGTAAAGTAAAGTACTTTATTTGTCATTATTGTACAATGAAATTTGTCCTCTGCATTTAACCCATCCTTCATGCCGTTGGGGCACCTGTAAGGAGCAGTGGGCACCCATGGGCGGCGCCCGGGGACACATCTCCAGCTGTAGAACCAGGCTCATGGTCAGAATCACCTGGCTGGAGGATTTTTACCCCAAAAAACGTATTTTTGGGTGATGGGGGAAACTGGCGTACCCGGAGGAAACCCATCCAGACACAGGGAGAGAAACATGCAAACTCCACACAGAGAAAGACCCACATGGTCCGGGAATCGAACCCAGGCCGGCTTGAAGTGAGGCGAGAACGCTAACCGCTGAGCACGGTGGCTGGTAATGCTGACATTGTTAAACTCTTTAACAATTAAAGAGTTAATTTTATCACTGGCTCAGTGAATACATAGGCCCTATCTACAGACTATAAAATTCACACTGAACCTAGAGTTACATTTCCCTAGGGTCAACTTTACACTAGTAAGAGTTAATATTTTACACTACACTAATTAGTGTCAATCAAGTTTTACACTGTTTAATAAGTATCACCCATCGTCTTATTAGCATTCAACGCTAAAGAGTTACATACCTTTTCCAGTGTTAAACCTAATGAACACAACATGTTCATAAATAAATTACTCCAAAAAGTGTTGATTTTTATCTATTTGAAAACACAACAGAACTTTATTCTTGCACAGATTTTGCTTAAATGAAAAAACAAAAAGCAGTTTGGTTTGGTATAGTTTAGTTTATTTCATTAAAACGTACTGCTGTTAGGGTCATATCCAACTTCTCACTCAATTTGAGTGCAGAGGTTGGTGGGCGGGGCTTTTCAGAGTCTTTTTTTTTAACACTGGAAGGTATCTTGCTCTTATCAGTGTTGAATTAACTCTGAGAAAGATGCACATAAATACTTAAATAAAAACAAAAAGATAGGAGTCTTTTATATGACAAGAAAGAATGGTTCTATACACATTAGTATCCTTACCGGAAATCTCATTATCTTTAGGATCTGCTTCATTACATGCATAGATTTTATGAGACCCACTAATTTTCATTCATGACATTGATGCATTCAGTCTAAACTAGGAAAATACTGCATCTTATTAAAATCAATATTCATACCTAAAAGCCATTTTCATCTGTTTTTTTATGAACAATTGTAATTCCAATGAAAAGTTTTATTTTAATCGCTTTATCTGTTGACATTAATTTGTGTTATGTTTCTGTATTATGCTTCTTTTCTTTTTTCTAATATACATTCTTTTTATTGAACACTTTCAAAATTATACAACCCAGAACAGAACATACAGGTTATTTGAAAAAAACAAAAAAGGAGCATATCCAATACATGTCCACAGCAATGATCTCAATAGCCTGTATAGACCATATGGATTTCTACCAGTTTCAGCCTCAGTTCTCAAATACTCAAACACTTTTCCAAACTTTACTATAAAAATGTTTTTGATGATCCTTAATATAAAATCTTAGTCTTTAACTTAATGTTTTCATTTTTTGAAGGTTGTATCAGTCATCAGCTGAGGCTAATGTGGAAAAAATACAATAAAAATCTGTATCAGCCCCAAAATATCCATATCAGTTAATTACTATTTAATTCACTTATCACGTAGATGTCCATTAAAGCTCAGATTAAACTTGAGGGTCATTATATCAAAAATAGAAAAAAGTGACTTTTTCTGCAAAGATGTTAATAACTGAACCTAAAACCAAGTGTCTCCATTGCTGTCATTTATTAAACTCCATGGGTTTTACTGGTGAATCAGTTTTACACAATGACTTCATGGTAATGAGCCTGTGCACATTCAAATGGGTCAAATCTGATGACCATAAAAACATGACAAACTGCATTTTACAATTATTTACATGTATTGATATGATTACATTGGTCTACAAGTAAATGATTCTGGAATAAAACAAATGAAATTTTACCACATGTGTGTTACTGATAAAGAAAACATTGAAATGTTTTGGACTACATTTGGTCTACATATGTTTTGGTTTAGATGTTTTTATTGGACGACGACTGTATTTGTTGGAATATCGTTCCTTTGTGGATAATTACACTGGTCTACAAGTAAAATGCTTTCAGAATAAAACAAATGAAATGTTACCACATGTGTGTTACTGATAAAGAAAACTCAAGTCTTAAATGCTGGTTGGCTCAAGTTTCCAAGAAAAGTCTGGGTTCAAAATGTGAAATTCTTACAATGAACAAGAGAATAGGTTTTAGTCTAAAGGAATATTGGTCTCAGATCTACTTCAAAACACTGTCTGCACATTATGATCCATTCACTTTACAGGTTCTTTCTAGTGGAATATTTACTAATCCATTGTATACATGTACATAAACCACCATATATGTGGTTTATGTACACAACAACATATATATTAAAAACATGAGCTAACCAGCACTAAAGCCATTTGTTTATTATTCCTTTTAGCACTTTGTAACTTTTATGTTCTCGAAAGGTGCTATATAAATTATAATTATTATTATTATTATTATTATTATTATTATTGTTGTTGTTTTCTGATTCCTTTTAATAAAATACGTAAGATTTAACACCTTTAATGTCTGAAGCAGATCATTTTTATACAATTAAAGAGCAGTTTTAGTAGATTAACAGATATTAGACATTTTAGATCAATAGATGATTTTAGTCACATTTAGCTGTTTGGGTCTTTATGGGTTAATCTCATGTTTCGTGTCCTGAACAGGCTGTAGTTGTGGCAACAGTGATCTTCCAAGACCACACCTTTTATTCATACTATGTCAAGCACAAAGGGTATAATTGCCGCCTGTCCTTCTAGTTTTCCAGGATGTTGAGCCAAAGTTCAGCTGGGTTGAACTTTGCCCTGAAGATTGACGACAGACTTCACAGATTATTTAAAGGAACATGGGGGAAATTTACAGACAACTCCCACTTTACATTCTTGTAATAGCTTTTAAACAAGTATGAGTATGAGTAAAATCAAACCTAGAATTTAATGAAGCATAATCCTTCCTCTTCGTTAGATGTTTTAAATGCAGTTTAAGATGTTACAGGTATTCTTCTTGGGATAAATACGCAGATGCAAAACCTTCAGTTTAAAGCACTCAGATCAGTCCAAAATAACCAGAGCTGTCAAATTATTAAATTTTTTTAATTAAGATTAATTAAGGGTGCACCAGAGTAAAGATAAAAATTAATGTGAAAAACAGTGAACTATCCCTTTAACAGTGAAAAACCCTATGAATTCAAGCAGATGTTGATGTTCATAGACTCTACCAACATATTCTACAACACCTTAACCTGATGAATGATAGGCTAATAAATGCATGTTTATTAATATTTTTTGCATCTTTTTTTTTTCTTGAGGATGAAAAAAACCTTCTATGTATCTGTATGAAATCAGTTGTTTATTTCATTGGTGAGGTGTCCATTGTAGCATCTTTGTAAATAGAAGATATTTGGTTATACATTGGAAAGCCTATGAATACTGTGTGCTTTAACCTGCATTTGAACTTTCAGGCAGAAGTGCACACTGAGTGAGAAGAGCCATTTAACAGAAGTCATTTTGTTCCGCTTATGCTCACTGGCAATGCTGTTATTGATTGGCCGCAGGTATGAAATCACCGCCCATAAATGTTCAAAACAAGAGGAAAATAGAAAATACAGCAGAATACATGGTCAATATACACTGACACAGGGTTAGGAAGCGATGATTGAAAGGGATCATTATAATCTATGTAGTGTTTGTTTTGGGGGTTTTTTAAGGACAATTTGAACTAAAAAAAAAAAATAAGACTGAAAAATTCCAGGTTTTCAGTGCTCCATATACTATGACTCAATAATGAAAATGGGTCTTGTGGGATTTTCTAGTAGCAGTTGTAAGACTGTAAATTATGTTTTTATTCACTAAATCTTTCCTTGTGTAAAGCAGAAGTACATCCTGTCCTGAAGATGAACATTTTGTGATTTCATTACAAACACTGGAGAATGTGAAGATATACTGCCTTATCCAAATATTATCTGGAGAGGTAATATAACCACAAAAGAATAATAAGGGTCTTTAGGACAAGCTTAATTTAATAGACCTTTAAGCTTCCACTCAATATCACCACAATTCTGAATTCATTTCATTACATTTCTTAATTAATGAAGTAAATTGAATGCTGTTCTTGAATCATTTTGATAACATGCAATCATTGTTTCTTTATATTATAAATGAAAATATTAAGATGAAAACTGGGATATTGGAGGCAGGTTCCTTGAAATGATTGCCCTGCCCCCCCAAAGAGGAAAGGGGTATTGTTTTGGTTCAGTTTGTCTATCTGTCTGTCTGTCTGTCTGTCTGTCAGCACATTTACACAAAAACTACTGCACTAATTTCAATTACATTTTCAGTAAAAGTGCAAGTTGGTCCAGAGTAGATCCCATTACATTTTGCTGAATGTAGGTTAAAGGTCACAGTCACCAAAAATGTCTTTTCACAATGATGTGTGTGAGGGGGGCAGGGTTTGCTGTGCCTGGCAACACTTGTTATTGATGTTTTGACATGTTTTGGACCACACTTGGTCTACATATGTTTGGTTTTAGATGTTTTTATTGGACTACGACTGCATTTGTTGGAATATTGTTCCTTGGTGGATAATTACACTGATCTACAAGTAAAATGCTTCCAGAATAAAGCTAATGAAATGTTACCACATGTGTGTTAGAGATAAAGAAAACTCAAGTCTTAAATGCTGGTTGGCTCAAGTTTCCAAGATAAGTCTGGGGTCAAAATGTGAAATTCTTAGAATTAACAAGAGAATATGTTTTAGTCCAAATGAATATTGGTGTCAGATCTAATTCAAAACATTATGATCCATTGACTTTACAGGTTCTTTCTAGTGGAATATTTACAAATCTATTGTATACATGTACATAAACCACCATATATGTGGAATAACACACCATCATATATATTAAAAACACGAGCTAACCAGTACTTTTATCATTTGTTTTGTAATTCATCTTATTAAAGTATGTAATATTTAGCACATTTAATGTCTGAAGCAGATACTTCCTAAAATATTGTATAAAATATTTGTTGGTGGGGTTTGTTGTGCCTGGTATAGTTTGTCTATTTAGTTATTTAGGTGGGACAATGCACATTACTGAACATATTTATACATTTAATTTCAGTATAAACATGTAAAAATGCCAGAGTTAGCATCAGTGCTAATTTTCATCAACAGTCTCTACATCATATATGTATTACATATGTCTCATGTATTGTCTTTAAGTGTTTTGTTACTTATTTTCTTCTGTTTTGACATTCATATTTGAAATAAATACATCAATCAATCAATTAATTGACTAAGTAATGAGTCTCACCTTGAATCCAGCTTTCGCTCCAGACTGTAAATCAGACTCGATGTTTCCTGGGTCCAGGTAGGCGATGCTCATCAGAAACCCGGGCCCAGTAAAGGCCCACAATTTACGGAAACTAAACCAGCCCTAAACAACAGATAAATAAACGACAAGTTAAAAGGAAACACTGATTAGAGAGGTGTCAACTCCACTGACAGAACACATCCTTCCTCATTATCATCATCATCATCATCATGAGGGAAGATCTGTTCTTCATTCCACTGGAACTCAGTAACTTTAGTTCACTGAAATGTGAAAAAAAAAACTGTACAGCTTTGGAGATAATTGTCAAACCATCTGTGATCATCTGTTCTTTGAATATTAATTGATTCTGGATTGCTTTTCAACATCAGCTGCTCTTATTTGGTACTTATCATCAAGAACATTTTTAATAAAGCCCATTTCTTTATGAATTTTATAAAATAAACATCCAAATATATTTTACCAGATTCCATGTTAATTTAGAGATTTTATTATACATAGCTGGAATTATTGAATTTCCTGGAAAAAAAAAACATACATTTGTAGAGTAAAATAAAACAAAACACAACAGTTATTTCATCCTCTTCAGAATAACTCATAAAGCTTGTTTTTACATTGGTCTCCTTCTCAAATATCATGTTTCTTCATTGAATGCACATACAACTGCCACACATATCAGCCTGTACTAACAGATATTTATCGCATGTGTTATATTAAAAGTCTTCTCATACATTTCTGTTGTTACACCCCACCCCACCCCCCAAGGGGAGAGGGCTATTGTTTGTCTGTCTGTTTGAAGGTAAGCAGGTTTACACAAAAACTACTGGACCAATTTCCATTAAATTTTCAGAAAATGTGCAAGGTGATCCAGAATAGATCCCATTACATTTTGGTGAACGTAGGTCAAAGGTCAACGTCAAAGTCACCCAGGGCTGGATTATGGAGGGTCTGGGGAGTTTGGCTGAAAAACTTCACAACAGTGTAGTTTACTGACTTTTATATCTGTCTAATGAAGATGTATTTGTCTCTTGGGTACCAAAGAGAGGATAAAGGACAAAAAAAGCAAAGTAAAACAAAAACATTTTGTTCATATTCAAGATTAAAATAAAATTACAGATGCATTTCAGGATATTTGTTTTCATTACCTAGAAAATCTAAATATACTGCCCACAGCCTTAAAAAAACAACAAAACAATTTTTGCCATATTTAAAAAATAAATAAATAAATAAAATGTCACGGAAATCAGGCCAGGAATAATTAATTAACAAATCCTTCTGTAAATACCTTGGTTTACGTAGGTGATACATAGGATGAGATGTTTCTACCGAATCGTGGCAAAAAAGTAATTTTGAGAAAATGACATTTAAAGATTTACATATAATAATTTAATGTATTTCTATAAGAAACAATTACTCAATATCAGAATAAATAATCAGACCCTCAGCAATAATAACACAGAATATTTCAAGCTTATTAAAATGTATTATTTAATAACCTGGCAGACAGAAAAATCTCAAAATTAACCACTCCATGAAAAATGTTTTTGCCTGCCGTGTCTGGCCTTAACTAAAGATAAACCCAGTTTCTCCATTCACTGTCATTGACTGGTGAATCAACACTGGAAAAGATGATGGTGCTTCCACAGTAACTATGGCGACTCTGAACGTCCAAATGGGTCATATCTGATGACCATGAAAAAATGACTAATTGTATGTTACACTGATTATTTGTATGGATTGATATGATTAATGGATCAACTGGTATTAAACAGTTTAGATCAGTAGATGGCTGTTTGGGTCTTTATGGGTTAAGCGAAGTGTAGATGCCTGAAATATTTAATTAAACGCAGTAACTCTAATGTGTGCGTAGGTACTTCCCACTTTTGCATATGTGGATTTTTCACTGCTTTGTCCAACATGATTTCCTGTAAATTGAATGTTAAATGTTTAATGTTCAATGATTCCTACACAGTGGTGCTCAGGTGGAGTTTATTACCTCACTCTCCTGCTCAGGAATGGGGACCCTCTGGTCAAAATATGTGGTTGCAACAGGTTCATTTTGTCTCTGAAGAAACACAGAGGATGATGAAGCAAATCTATGTGTGTATGTGGTCTGGATCACCGGTTTCTCCTCCACTGCATCTACTTCTGAAAAGTGACACACACAAACCCACAGTGAAGTAAATGTCTCAGGAGGTAGATTAGACCAGAAATATGTCCTGTTATAGCCTAGCTGTGCTATCCCTATTCATTACTTAAATAAATTATGCCAAGAAAGTGACAATTAAAATAATTGAATAGATTTTAAGTATTTCAACTTTGATTAAAAATGATTGATTTCATTAAGTAAATTTAAACACAATAATTAAATCCGAAATAATGAAATTATGAGTTGAATTATTTTGGATGCACTTAAAATTTAACACATGTTGAGTAAATCCAAATCAATTTTAAGGGGAAAACTGTCCAATATTTACTTGTTGTGTGGAAAATACTAAATCAGATATACCAAATATCTGCAAACAAATCATTTAGACTTACTAAGGTGGAATTAATTCATCTTCCTAAAATATCTAGATGATATTGATTTATACATTTTTGACTTTACTGATAAAATATAATAAATTTTTACTCTGCGATTTTCAGCTGATATTATTCAAACAAAAATGAGTAGAATACAATTGATAATTAAAATGTCATTAACTCAATATACCAAACTGTATAAAATATTTTTTATTTTCATGTAGATTTTAATAGAATTTATTTTGTTAATATTAATTACACCCAGTCACACTTTTTAAAGTACAGCCCACCCCCCCCAAGAAACTAGAAATGGATCTGAGGAGTACCTTGTCCTTGATTCTGTTGCAGTTCCAGATCTGTGGGAATGCTGGGAGGTAAAGATGAGATGTGGATGTTCTCAGGCTCAGGGTTTTTAACTGGAAGCAAACAGGTAATAATTAGAAGTGGATTACACTCACTAAACATGATCACAGTGCATACAAATAAAATCCCTCACGGACAAAGAAAAACACTTTCAAGGGGCAAAGATAAACATCAGTTAAGGAGTCAGCTGTTGATATGAAGCTCAGAAGGTAGTCATGAGTGGAAAATCCACATCACAGCAAGACACCTGTGTGAGAATTTTATGAGGATAATGCAGTCCACGTCCAGTCCATAATGCTATTAAAAGTCATAAAACAATATGAACTTTGTGAGAGCAAAAATCCTGGACAAGAGGTTAAGAAAACAGATGATATATGGCTAAAAGACTAAAAACATCATTATATGTAAATAAAAAATAGAAATATATACTGTTATAATGCAGTATGTGACTGTCCTGTCAGCAAAAAAAATGTAGGAAATCTTACCTGACCGTAAAAATGAGAACATTTTAGAGGAAGAAGTCAAAATCTCGGCCTACATTCCGGTAAATTACTACTTCAGGTAACTTCCCTATCAGTTTCAGTAAGATTTAACCAGAGGAGTGAATGTGTTTCCGCTCTGGCATCGTCCTTCTATGTGAATGTTTTGACTCACCAGACAGGTAGGAGAGGAATGGGGTTAAGTCTGAGGGGGAGGGGCCACAGCAATGTTTGACAAATGGGCTCCTTGTTTCTCCTGTTTCAACCATGTGACCTGGTTTATGGAAAACCATTCACAGGTGTACACAATGCAACGCAAACATGGAATTTAAAAATAAAATATAATAAAAAAACACAAAACACAGGTAGAGCCATCTGTTCTGAAGTGGAATCACATCAAGCAGAGTTTTGGTTTAGGAGAAAAGCTAAAAATGAGTGTAAACAATGTGAGGCTCAGCAAAAAAAAACAAAACAAAGAGATGTTGATACTAGTTTAAAAATAACACTTGAATGTTGTAATAATTAACCCCTAAGGACCCAGTGTACCAATAGTAGCAGTTCCCAAATGAATGTTTCCTCTATATCCTCCTGAGACCCAGCAATGCATTTTTGTTCTCTATGGTGGGACAAAGGTTCGGCAGTTTCACTTAATAAATGCAGTCCATTGCAAAGAATAATCCATTTAAAATAGATAAACAAAAATGGTTTCCTCATGTAATTTACAATTTAAATAATTATTGAACGTAAAAAAATATTCACTTTCATGGGTCTCTGGAGGATATTGACCTGTTTTTATGTGATTTATCATTATATACTGTAATCGGTGTGTGTATGTGTGTGTGTGTGTGCATGTGTACATGCATGCATGTGCGTGAGGGTGGGTAAGTGAAAATTAACATTTTCTACATTTAATTAATTAATCATGCAGCCGCTCTGTTCATAAGTAAAGGATACATTTGAGGATTATTCTATCAAAAAAACAATTTTTTAAAGAAGAAAAAGTGACTTTTTCAGCAAAATCTCTCATTAACTTCATACAAACTAAGTATCCCCTTCAATTGTCATTCATCAAACTTGATCAGTTTAATTGGCAAATCAATATTGTAGAAGATGACAGTGATTCCATGGTAATTATGGAGCCTTTGAGCATCCAAATGGGTCATATCAGATAACAAATTTCATTTTACACAAGTAATTTACATGTGTTGATATGATTAGTGGATGAATTGAAAGTTAAATATTTGATATCAATAAATGATTTTTGTAGATGGTACATATTTGTGTCTTTGTGGGTTAAAACAAATAATCTACTTTGCATCCCTCTGCAGGTGTTGCGTTCCAGTCCCTGAAACACCATCTGAATAATAACATTACTCAACGTCACTCAAATATTTTATTTATCTCGTTACCACTCTGCTTTTGACCCTGGTGACCCCTGCTGTTTCCTTGTTACAGCTGTATTTTCAGTCTTTGCTATTAAACGTTCTCAGAGACAGAAAACACCTGTCCTAGTCTCTAGTGATATGTTCAGGGGCGACACTTTACTGACAAAGAAAACCCTTCATGTGGCCTTGAACACGGCCATGTGACGCCCTCTAGCAGTGAAGAGAAATGTGTTTTGTCTTAATGACCTGCAAGGAAATCAAATGCTCCTATAAGTAGTAACAAGTACAGCCACAAGGAGGTGCTAAATGCAGATTGTATTTACATAGAGTCTGTGGTTAAAGTTGCATGAATGAACTGGTACAATAGAGGGATTTACATGTTTTAACAAATATGTGTTGCAGGCCATTTTTTATTTTGTTGTTTTAATTGGCAATGTACGAGAATAGCTGTACAAATATTTTTCAGTTTAAGAGGTTGTGCAGGAAGAGATTAGAGAAGCTTTATTAAAAAAAATCTGTAATGAAATAATTTTATTTATAGATTTTGGATTTGTTTTATTTTATTAACTGTAATGTAAACTGTTTATTGAAACAGCTGTAATGGCAACTTATCTTATTTAAGCAGATGTAGATGCAAATAATGTAATAGCAACTGATAACGTAATACATTTGCCTTTGTAAAAATGTCAGAGGCCAACAACATAATAACTGGTCAATAAAATAAGAATAAAATAATAATAAAATTTAGCAATAATAAAAGTCCTGAACCGATATAATATTATTTCACTAAAAGTTATTATGATATCAAACAATGTTCTGCCTTTCTTTCCCCCCTGGAATCACTAACATAGAACAAACTGTGGAGGATCTGGGGTTGATACAAATCTGAACCCCATGTTCATATTAAACATTATTTGTATGAGGAACCATTACTCATATATTGCAGGGTCTGTTCACATTTAAACTTAAAACATGACTCTTGCTCTTGTCCTTTACAAGATAATTTAAAAAGTAATATACAGTATTGTGTTACACGTACAAATACGTAAAACCAGCAGTTACAGCAGGGAAACTTCATAGGTTGCCATGGTGACTCACCAGCTCAGTCACTCTTTGTTAGCTTGTCGTTTCGTGTTAGCTTGTCGTATGTTAGCATGCTATGTTTGGTTGTGTCACTTTACATTGAATTCCTTTAAAAAGGCATCAGTCTCTGGACAAATTAGACAAACACAAATACCTTGATTTTCAGCTAAAAAAATATTGTAATTACATTATGTCCTGGAAGCGACGGCCTCGCTGTCAATTTTCCTCTTTTTATTTACAGGCGCCATTAGCAAGAAGGGTTTGCAGCAAAGTAGTGTTAGAGTGGTGCTGTCTCCATGAGGCCAAAGGAGGAATTGCATTTAAAACTTTTGTGATTTATTTGTGTCTGACTGTCGGAGCAGGCCATAAATATTGTATTGTACAACTGAGGCAGTGGGCCGTATGAATTCTGACCCTGGGACGTGATTCCCCACAGGCCGGACTTTGGGCATGCTTGCTCTAAAAACACAAACTTAGAAAAACAAGAAACATTATGCAATATGTGGACGAGGAGAAAATACTTAATTAAATAAAATAATAAAAATAATAATTTTCTGGTCCACTTTACTTTATGCCCTAAATCACACATTTGCTGTACTTCAATTATAATCATAACCAATGATGTGCGTTTGGAGTTTCTTTGATAAGTGTTTTGTGATTTATTAGCGTGTAAAAAATATGTAGTTCTTTGGACTCTGTTTGGACTACATATCAGACGTCGCATAACTGACGTCACAGCAGAATCTTTCCCTGCAAACTTTTCAAAACCGTATACCGCCTTTTCTATTTTTCATTTGAAAATGCCTGTGTGCTTTGTGCCCCGGTGTAATCACAACACCATTTCCACATGTTCCCTCTACCTCTTCCCGGCTGACGAGAGTTTGTTCAGCATGCTGGCTCTCACTCGACCAACTATCTCTCCCCCGGAGTAGCTGCCACTTTCCACATGCCCCGATTTAAAGTGGTTTTTTTCCCCACGTTTTATGCTCTTGCCTTCGTCCTGAAAGAAGGAGGTGAAGCTCGCCAAAGTCACAGCCATTTTCAAAGAGTTTGATGGTGAAGCTTGGTGGTGACGTAATCTTTGTGAGACGAACGTTGTAGACTCACATAAAACCTAACGTAACTTTTGATGCCTGTCCAAAGTGAGTGCTTTCTCAATGTGAAAATGTATCTTTAAAATTCACATACATCATATGTGAAAACCGTAGCACATTTCAAACGGGACCAGAAAATTACTTTTATCCCTCCATTGACTCGCATTAATTTTTTTATGGCACTTAGGTCCCATTGCCCAGAAATCGACCGGAAATAGAATCGCGTCACTTAGGCTCCCTATTGTAGTCGGTGATGCTGCCATTTGTAATCTTTTTAACTGATATAGCTGCTGAACCGTTACGGAAGTTTAATATGTCCACGAGCCCACTGGGGAACATTGAAACGGCAGATGTAACCACAATATTATTAAATTATTAAAGTGAAAGACATACTGATTTTTGTGACAGATGATGTATGGGCGATATACAGTAATAGCAATACACAGAGGACGACTGTTGCATTCACATTGACAGCAACACGGACGATCTGAGCGATAACCTGCCATTCATTTTCAATGTCCGCTGGCAACGAAGGGTGATTCAGGCGACAGCGAGCAACGAAATGAGCGATCTGGATTTTCAAGGCGGGAAAAAAGTACAGGTAGCAGTGAATGGTCGATGTTGGAAAGCGACCATTCGCTCATGAAATCTATGTTTACTGATAAACCAAAAAAAATTCAAGTCTTAAATGCTGGTTGGCTCAAGTTTCCAAGATAAGTCTGGGGTCAAAATGTGAAATTCTTAAAATTAACAAGAAAATAGGTTTTAGTCCAAAGGAATATTATATCTCAGATCTACTTCAAAACACTGTCTGCACATTATGATCCACTGACTTTACTGGTTCTTTCTAGTGGAATATTTACAATTCTATTGTATACATGTACATAAACCATAAATATGTAATAATACACCATATTAAAAACATGAACTAACCAGCACTTTTGTCATTTGATTTCTGTTTTATCTTATTAACTTATGGAAGATTTAGCACATGTCTGAAGCAGGTACTTTCTTTAAAAAAAAGTAGAACAGTTATGTTGTTTGAATTTCTTAATTATTTTTCGCTTTTTCTTGTTAATGTTTTTTCATCTCATTGATTACTTCAGTAATTTCTATTAGTTTCTTGATTATTTTCTTGATTATTTGTTCATATGTATTCATTTTCTTGATAGTTTTTTTTTTTACGTTCTCCAAATAATTTTTCTAATTTTGTTTGTTAATGCATATTTTATTCAGTGTTCATTCTGTTTGCTCTCATATTATTTAGGTACATATAAGCTTGAATAATTTTCAGTTTTAAAAAAATGTATTTAAAAATGACATAATGAATTCTTCTTGGGTCCCAAAGAGATTCCACATTCCTCTTTTTGGTCTTGAGATAAATATTTAAGCACCATTAGACAGCAAAATGAGACCATGTGAAACAAACTAAAGCTCCTCTGCTTATTTCATGTCAATTTCATGTTTGATTAATGTACATGTTCTAAATATAAAGAAGAATGAATCATCTGCATCCACCATACACAGGCATTTCCTAGTCTCTGGATCAAGATACAAGAAAATATATAAAATATGACATGACGTGTCCAATATTTAGTGTTAAGTCCTATTTCTTGGACACTTTTGGGCAGATAACATGGGATTTACTGCACTAATCTAATACTAGGCTTTATTCCAGTCACGTAAACCGTTGCTTTTTGTCACAGGAGCGAAGGTCACACTACATACTGACCTCTGCCTGAAGAGGTTTTGTTGTTTGTTCATTGTAACGACAGATTTAGTTTGATTTTCATTTCCTGCATTCTAGTAAATATCCGTGCATCAATTTGTGCCCTTTCTGTATCAGCTTATGGTAGACATGTACCATTTATCTTTTGGGAAATTACCCAAACCATACATTTTTTATGTCTTCCCGAGACCAAAAAGTTACACAAATATTTCACTGAAGTGGCACAAAGTCAACATTTATAAATGACACAGTGAACCATAAATATCAAATGCATATGAGATCTATTTCATTATAAAATACATCACATTTGAATCAAATTTGCTGCAAGTAATGTTATATTTCTCACCATCAAGGCTGAAAAATCCACCTGTTATTAAGCATATTTTAGTTAAGACTGAATATTGGGATGACTTTAGTATTGCTTTGATAAAAAATAACTACTAGTAAGAAAGGAGCATCCCTGTCAAAATCTACTCTAAGACAGAGGTGGAAAGTAACTCAGTAAAAGTACTTCGTTACTGTACTTAAGTAGATTTTTTTAGGTATCTGTGCTTTAGTTGAGTATTCATTTTTCTGGCAACTTTTTACTTTTACTCCCTAGAGTTTTGCATAAATATCTGTACTTTATACTTGTTACATTCTCAGAATAGACCCATTACTTTTTCAAACTAAACAGATGTGACAGTATGAAAAATAAATCACCGGGGGAAAAATCAATGGAAGAGAGGAACTGTGACTTTATATATTATAATTATTGTTACTATTATCTATTATTTGACTTTTTATCTCATAATTTTCTAATTTTCTTCTTAAAATTATGCTTTTTTCTTTATCTAATGACTTTTTAATCTCACAATTTTAAAAATTTCTTCTTAAAATTATGCTTTTTTCTATATCTAATGACTTTTTATCTCAATTGTAACTTTAAAAAAAAAAATTCCTAAATTTCCTGTCCATACCCACAAAACTCAGTACTGTGACCTGATCAAACACATTATCTGCACAGTAATTAATTCTTCAAGGCTTAACTTTTGAAACTTTTCAGATTTTTCCTGGTTAAATAAGTTTTATTACGTTCATGGCAAAAAAAAAGAAGCAGTTTTACTTTTGTACTTTATTACAATTGAGAAATTAAACTTTTTTACTTTTACTTAAGTAGAGGAGTTGAATCAGTACTTCTACTTTTACCAGAGTATTTTTCACATAAATAGCTGTACTTCTACTTAAGTACAGAACGTGAGTACTTTTACCACCTCTGCTCTAAGGTCTGTGGAAGTCATTTAGTTGTATTGTATTTTTCTGTCTTGAAAATTCTTTCCATGTTTCCTGTATTTTGTGGTAACTGATTAAAGATACCAGGAAGTAAATATGTTTTTACAGAAGACTTTAGTACAGTGCTAATTGTTGTTAAGCTTTTAAGTCAGCAAAGATCTTATACACATAATATTCTTAATTTATGACGTATATGAATCCAACGATCATAGCAACTATAGTTCATTAGAATCCATCATTTCTTTTGTGCGAATGGACATAAAACCTCCATTAAAATAACAGTTTTACCCCACATTTTCACATCAGAAAACAGCAATTAACTTAATCAGACTGAATTCTTTAAGCTGAAACGAAGAGTAAAAAAAAAGACATAGTGAGACTGAGTATTAAGAGATCATCAGATCCCCGTTTTTAATCCAATAGTTTACTTATTATCAAATCTGAGTCAGCACACAGCAGCAACAATATGTATTTTAGCTGAAATAGCTGTAACACACTGCCATTTGTCATGTCGACAAAAAGTTGGTGCAATGAAATCATATGTCTTAAAGTGTTTATTTTTGGCAAGCACCATTCGAAAGAGAGCAAATTTGTCATGTGCTTATGTTATGTGATGAAGAATAAAATTATATACCCATGCAAAAATTCCCTGTGAAATGTACATACGTATCTTTATTGCAGAAAAGTGTCACTGAAATCTTACCGATTTCTTTTTTATTTTGTTTTTCTTTTTTTTTTTTCTTCTTCTTCCCTTTCAACTTGTAATGACTTATTGTTCTGTTGTCACCTCCATGTTTCCCCCCATCACGGTGTCATTTTCAGTTTTCGGTCTATTAACCCAGCATTGGTTAGCTTGTAGAAATTTTAACATTATACATAGTTGTCTGAAAATGCTTGGCTTGTATGGAGTTACGTGATTTCCTCTAAAATCATACATCCGTACAAAAAATCAAAGTGAGTAAAAAAAAAAAAAAAAAAAAAAAAATTTAATAAAAAATTAAACAAAACAAACCGAAACAAATTAAAGAGGATTAAAATCAAACAAAAATGTCTCTGTGCATCCTGATATTGAACTGGAAAAAACATCTTCTCATTTTGGGAGTAGGTTATAAAGCGTGTTTACACTTTTTCTCCCCCATGTCAAATTGAATGTTTGATGTCTTTTAATGCTTTTTTTTTCTGTCTTATTTTCATCAGTTCCTTAATTATTGAAAAGGAGCATCTGGCTTCCTTTTTGTTGTACGAAACAAGAGCAGAAATCCTCAAGTGTGTGGTGTCTGTTGATGCTCCGGGCGTCACTCTCTGCTCCTCACTGGGCTCCTTTGCCTACGTGAGTCTGTAGTGTTTAATACGAGGTCCGTCGCTCATTTACATTGTGACACAAAGACAGAAGTCCCCATCGTACAAACCCCTGAGTCCGGCTCATACGGTGGTGACCCTCATCACCACCTCTCGGTTGGCGGCGGCGCTGATCCGTGGGTCATTGGGCCGTAGCTGGCTGAGGATGTGTAAGATGGTGTATCCGCAGTGGTGGTTCAGAATAGTTCTTAACCTCCTGCTCTGTCGTCCACCGCTGCTGCTAGCCAAACCGTGCGGGTTACTGCGAGAGCCACGAGCCCCAGTCTTGCTGCTGGAACTCACCGGGTCACCCAAGTCTTTTGATTTCTCATAGTTCAGTACTTTCCACTGCTGATTGACAGCCTGCCATCGTTTGAAGATTCGATACACCGACGATCCCTCATGGATGATAAGGCCTGAACAGAAGAGGGTGAAGGAACGGTGCGTGAGAGACTGCGAATTACAACTGTTTTATATCAAATATTAGGCTACAAAATCATACGTGGAGAGTAACAATTTGTGCCCTTTCTGTATCAGTTTATGGTAGACATGTACCATTTATCTTTTGGGAAATTACCCAAACCATACATTTTTTATGTCTTCCCGAGACCAAAAAGTTACACAAATATTTCAGTGAAGTGGCACAAAGTCAACATTTATAAATGACACAGTGAACCATAAATATCAAATGCATATGAGATTTATTTCATTATAAAATACATCACATTTGAATCAAATTTGCTGCAAGTATTGTTATATTTCTCACCATCAAGGCTGAAAAATCCACCTGTTATTAAGCATATTTTAGTTAAGATTGAATATTGGGATGACTTCAGTATTGCTTTGATAAAAAATAACTACTAGTAAGAAAGGAGCATCCCTGTCAAAATCTACTCTAAGACAGAGGTGGAAAGTAACTCAGTAAAAGTACTTCGTTATGGTACTTAAGTAGATTTTTTTAGGTATCTGTACTTTACTTGAGTATTCATTTTTCTGGCAACTTTTTACTTTTACTCCCTAGAGTTTTGCATAAATATCTGTACTTTATACTCTTTACATTCTCAGAATAGACCCATTACTTTTTCAAACTAAACAGATGTGACAGTATGAAAAATAAGTTACCAGAGGAACAATTAGTGGATGAGAGGAACTGTGACTTTATATATTATATTTATATGAATATTATCTCATAATTTTGACTTTTTATTTCACAATTTTAACAGTTTATCTCACAATTTTGACTTTTTGTCTTAAAATTCAGCATTTTTTAAATCTCATGATGACTTTTTATCTCAATTGTGACTTTCTTTTCCAGTTTTGTCCTAAATTTCCTGCCCATACCCACAAAACTGAGTACAGTGACCCTATCAAACACATTATCTACACCGTAATTGATTTGATTTTGATTTGACTGATTTATTTCGAACATGTGCAAAGTGCAACAATAATCAATACAGCAATAATAATAATAACGACATGTCTGAAAAGGAGTAGGATGAAGCATAAGCTTATTTAATCCTACCCCTTCTTCACTTCCCCAACAACCTAAATTCATCTTGTAGCAATATAGTGCATAGTAAAAAAATTATGATAAATAAAATAATAACAATAACAATAATAACAATACCAGTAATCAATAACTGAAGTACTAAACATAGACATATATACAAAAAACAAAACAAAAAAAAAACAAAAAAAAACAACTAAAAACAAATGAGCAGATAGGAAAGTAGGTAACAAATTAAATTTTTTAAAATTAATTTAAAATTTATTGTTTTCTTTTTTCCTCCCTTCCTTCTTCTTCTTTTCCCTTTTTTCTTCTTCCCTTTTTTTTTCTTTCCTTTTTCTAAGTTGTCTGCATTTTGCTCTTATTTTTTATTTTATTTATTTTATTTTTCTATTCATTCACTTATTTTATTCATGTATTTATTTATTTATTTATTTATTTTTTATATCTTTTAACCCCACAGAGGGGGAGTCAACAGTGCTCGAGATCAGTGCATATTCCAGTCTGGCAGCCATATACTATACTATTTAGTGCATGTGTGTGACCATCATCGGTCCTCCCCGAAAGCTGAGCAGACATCCCCCATTAGAACTCTCCCTTACAAGCCAGTGAGTGCAGTGCTACACCTCAGTGATGTGCGGAGGAAACAAAGACTGGACAGGACGAACGGGGACAGAAACAAACAGGCGGTGCTATTGTAATTAAAGACTGCAAGGTGATGTGTTATTCCCAACCACCAACTGTCCATCATTAAAAAAAAAATAAAAAAAATAAGTAGATCAGAAAAAGAGGAGAAAACCAAACCAGCACAAAAGGAGAAACAAAAAAACAAAACAAAAAACAAACAAAAAATTAAACAATCGGCACCGAGCACCACATAAATTCATAATTCATACACAAACTGATAAATGTTTATTGTTTTGTTATTTAGGATGATAATTGACGTTGCATTCTTCTAAATGCTCGTGAACCTCCACGATCGCTCCAGACAGCAACACGTTGACGTATTTTTGAAGGCGTGGTTTTGAGGGGTGGGCTAACAAAGAGGCGTGGGTGTGTATATTTTCAAAATATAGCTGCAGGAACTGTTTTCCAAGATCTCCTACCTTACCTTTAAGTAGGTTCAACATAGGAAAAGTTATTTCTTTACACTTAACTCTTCAGTGTTTAATGTGGATGAAAGTACATATGTGTGTTGTTTCTCACATAGTGTAAAGGTTAACTGACACTAATTAGTGCAGTGTAAAATAATTACATTACTAGTAATTAGTCATAACTAATAATTAATTACTAGTGTAAAGTTGATTCTGGAAATGTAACTCTAGGCTCAGTGTTAATTTCACACTCTGTCGACCATATGTTCACTGAAGTAGTGTTAAAATTAACTGTTTAAGTGTTATATTAACACTGGTGATTTTACTGTGTAAAAAAGGGCCTATGAGTATCTTTCAGTATCATAGGTAGAACTTTATATCTCGCCTGTGGTTGAGAATAGACAGTTGGCATTAATCACAGTGTGGATATCTGACGCCATCTGTTCTCAGTGTTGTCTTACATGAGCAACTCACAATTACACAAGAACAGTCAACCAGGTTTCTAGTAAAAACTGAATGTCTTGTACTCTGCGACATCATCAAAATTTCCTTGGCTTTGAGTACAGTTGTCATCATCTCCTGCCTATGTGCCATCTGCTTTTGTAGCTTTAGTTTGGTGTCATTTTTATTTGACCTTAACAACCACCCAAAAAGGCTCTGAATACATGTTTTTTAGCCACATTAGTTTGTCCTTGCATAATGTAACCCATGTATATTAATTTGTTGTTGTTG
This sequence comes from Siphamia tubifer, assembly GCA_020466265.1. NCBI lineage: Eukaryota > Metazoa > Chordata > Actinopteri > Kurtiformes > Apogonidae > Siphamia > Siphamia tubifer. The sequence goes on along the minus strand of CM035789.1, from coordinate 9,794,126 downwards.
TAGCAGAGTACATTCTGTTTTCTTTGCTCCTTTTGCTGCATAATATATTTCTATGCTGCCTCTGTTCAGCTTCTCATGTCAAACTCACATACATTTTTCCAAAGTGTGTGATTTATTTTATTTTATTTTATTTTTTAAATCAGTAACCTCTTTTTTTTAAACCCTCCGATATTCAGGTGCACTTTTTACGCACACTTTGCACTTCTTGTTTAAAAAGTTCATATTATTTTTCAGAATTTAAATAAGGTCAGAATTCAAAAGTTGTTCACTTTTACATGATCTTTAAAATTCAGGCACATTGTAAACAAAAGAAAATTACAAAATTAGCATCTGTCTCAAAAGTGTGCCAAAAAATGCACTATTTTACGTCCATTATAACCATCGCTTTTTATCCATAAGCTATTTGATTTGATTTGATTTGATTAGTTTATTTGATTAGGACAATGCACATTAATCAATACATCAGTAAAAACATCAATGTAAATATGCTGGAGTTAGCATAGTTGCTAAATTTCATCTAAATTATGCAAAAAAAGGTTTTGTTTTTTTTCATCAAAAATATAGGTTAATGAAATTCTATTTTATTAGTGGACCCCATATAAAAATAAGGTTGTCTCATAGGATTTTACAGTTTACATTGTGATCATTTAAAGAGTTAAAAAATATATAAATTGAATGATTATTTGATATGTATGATTAGGGATGACCTGTATTTATAAAAAAATAAATAAAATTTGAGCAAAAAACTAAATCTATACATATATATATATAATGTAATAGTTTGTTTTCTAAGTGTGCAATTTATTCACACTTAGTGGTTATGAGGGTCCTTTCTGGATTATATACCTGAGAGTTAATATGTAATATCTTGTGGATTTTTATTTAATTTTTTTTACCTATACAGACGATGTCCATGAAGCCATACATGCCATAGCAGATTTGGAAGAGCAGGTCCTGACGTTGCCACTTGGCCGAGGGGCTGAGGGAGGACCAGATGAGCCAGGAGATGCTGGCGATGAGGAAGAGGGAGCCCAGAATAATGGCAGCTATCTGCACCTTCTCTATCACTGTCAGAGAGATGGCCTGCCACTGAAAAAAAAGAGGAGCCTATGTTAGATTCCACCAGAGAAAAACCTACATCCAACTAAACACAAGCCCACTCACACACGCATCCGCACATATATGGCACCTTCTCAATAGATTTTCAGACCATTGGCTGCCTCTGAGAAGGAGGGCAGAAGGACAGTGACGCAGAGGGAAAATGTGTCAGTACAATATGGCAAACGGTCTTCACACCACACCACAGCGACGGACTGAAATTTGTTCTAGCAAAGGTTTTGATGCATGTATTTAGTCTGTGTTGGGTTTTGCAGCAGTCGCTCTGTCTTGTGCACGTTACAAAATGTCTCCGTCAGCAGAACCTTCTCCTACCTGATAAGATCTACTTGTCTGATTTCCTCATGAATACAAAAAAAATAATAGTAATAATAATAATAACATAAAAAAAAAACAGAATAGTATTTGTGTTTACCTGCTTGTCAAGAGGTGTTTTACATATCCACACTTGATCACTATCTAGTTCATGTGATTGTTTTTCTAATTCCCTTATCATAAGTGTGAGCAGGACATCATTTGGAGAGCAGTGTGAGACCAATTCATCAGATGGACAAAGCACCAGTGCTGCGGTGGCTTTTTAGTTCACAGCGTGGGAGTGTGAAGCTTTGCCTTTTGTCTTTTTGTTTTGCTTAACTAAAGTCAGTAAGTTATTCTGCTTGGTATTTCATAGTAAAGGTAAAGGTCTTTTTGTTGCTATCTTTTCATTTCTGTTCTGATTATATATATGTGAATCTGTTTGTTTTTCAAGCTCAGACAAACCCATACCACCCCTGAATCTGAATTTCAACTGGATAGACTAGAGCTACCTGCAGAGGGTTTTTGGTGCTGATGGCCAAGACCTGGTACTTGAAGTAGCAGAGCTCACAGCTCCATGAGCCCCTTTCGCTGATCCAGCGGATGAGGCAGGGCTGGTGTGTGCAACGCACTGAGCCGTCACATCGACAGGGGCTCAACAGCTCACCCTGTAGGATGGAAAGAAGAACACAGATACAATTCAGTGAAAACAACAAAGACAAAATGTGTGAGATGAGTGAATCAGGATAATACGCATGTTGCTTATTAAAATGTTGTTATTGAAACGTAAACAGCACAAACAGTAGCACTGAGATTGTGTTTGGTTGTAAAAAAAAATATAAAGAAAGAGAGAGAGAGAAAAAAAAGTGTGTGTGAATGTGAGTCTTGGACTGAATCCACAGTCACTCCAGAATCTGAAGTGTTCTGGCATGTTCAACAGGATGATGTGACAACCACATTAAGGTTGTCATCACTGCTCAACTTCAGAAACGTATACATGTTGGTTCAGACTTATGACATTTTACTTGAATAAAAAAAAACAACTTGCATTGCTCACTCCATGTGTCACAACTGAATAAAAAGGCTTTAAAACAACACTGTGGGGGGGGAGAATCAGTGTGAATTATGAGTAAATCAATAAATGGACACAGCTTGATCCAGAGCCCAGTTAGTGAGGGGGCATATTAGCACTTTGCATCAACAGCTGGGAGTCAGGAGGCTTCAAGGGCAAGCAGGTGAAGCAAAGAAGAGCCTGATTCACACAAACTCTGTGTGAACTCCATTAACTTCCTAACAAACAACAGCTTTCTCACACAAATTGGATTTTTGCAAGACATCAAATGCATCAAGACTGCCAGGTAGGTTAGAGAGTTCACTTCAATGGTGTGTCAGACTGAAAAAATAGGATTTGATGAAAGAAAAATATTTGTAAACAGGAACAAAGCTTAGAATTAGGACCAAAAATTGTTAGAAAAACAAATTTTTGATTTAAAAAAAAACTCATTAAAAGGGTGAAGTACTGCACTAATGCCTTCATGTTTCTTTTATGCTCATCTAAACTCTATCTTTCCCCTTCTGGCTCGTTTACCTTCCCACTTATAATAAAAGACTTCAAGTGTCCCACCACATAAAAGATTTGGTTTGCCAGATGAGCCACATGCCACTCATAAACTTTAAAATAACTCGCCTGCTGACATTATAAAGATAAGATGAGGAAGGTCAGAAGTATACGAGGAACAAAATAAAAACAATAAGAAAGCAAACATTTCTTAAATGTCAAGCCATCGTTGAGAGGTGTGTGTGTGTATATATATATATATATATTGTGAGGAACCATTTCTCCGGCTGTGAATGTTAATGTCGTGATCAACTAGAACAAAATAATACAAACAGAAACCTTTAAAAGTTGTGATTAAGACTTAAACCAACGACAGTGTGTTGAAGCAAAGACTATGTTGATGTATAAACAGTTTCTGGTAAATGTATAGCTCACCTAAAGCTACAAATGAAGACAAGTCTTTCATAGAGGTGCTCCACAGACAATAAATAGCAACCATACTGTAGGTACACGCAGTACATAAGGTAATTTTTTTTTTCAGTTTTAGTGCATTTTTGAGCTGAACATGAGCTGTATAACTTTAGCCCACAATCACTTTTCATATTACAACCTTGAGGGAACAACGTTTGATGTTTGCAAATATTGATCGTCATGTTCAACATCGCATAACTAAAGTGAATTTACTATCTAAAAACACATACACATACAGTGAAAATTATTCTCGTGTACAGAAAGCTGAAAATATTACTGAGATTAATCTGGAAAAATTTGTATTTCCAAAACAACCTTAAGTTTAACTTTAATTTACTGTGTAGTTCCTGTTGCGCATTAAATGAATTCATTCATTTCTCATTCATTGCTCTTTTCAAACTGGAAATGTAATTCCTCCTGTCAGATGAATTGCATGTTTCTGCGTTGACAGTTTTCACATTGTTCCATTAACCTGCTGTGCACCTGATCTACTTTTTGTTAATTAGTACCAAACTTGAATGATAAGAAAAGTGTGAAGAAATTAAGGGCCTGTAAGATGGAGTGTTACTTCATAAAATGTGTTATTATGTTGATGAGGAAAATAGAAAGTTGATCAAATTAAATAAATGGTAGTTAAGTGATGACAAAGAAACTAAAGCATATTGTTACTTTTTTTTTTTTTGTATGAAAACACCTCTTTGTTCGCTTGTTGTAGTCACTTCATGTACCTGAAGGCAAAATACAGATGGAAAAACACAGGTTGACGCATAAAAGGTCACATCTGGGTGAGCAGGATGTAGTCACGCTCAAATAGAGGCAAAGTAATGATATACTGTGTTTGAGCGAAACAATGAATTCAACTGGAAAGAAGCAGCATGATTAAAGTTAACCTACTTCCAAATTTCAAAGGCGAGAAGCCACAGTTCAGTTTCTAGCATTAATGCTTCACCCCAACACTCGCTCTCTTTCTTTTTCTCTCTCTTCCTCTTTGGATGATGTTGCGTGGGTTTGTCCCTCAAGGCCACTTCACACAGCATGAAGGTGTTAATTTGGTGTGTCACTTCTATGACTAAAAAAAAAAAAAAAAAAAAAAAAAAAAAAGGTCTCCCTCCTCAGCTGTAACCTTTAGACAAAATTTCAGCATGGAAGTGTCCCTTGAGTTCCAGACTCTGTGGAAACATGCTCTTGGGCAGTGAGAGCCAAAAAAAAGGGCAGGCAGGGCTGACCTTCCCCCTCCCCTCTCACTCTCTCTCTCTCTCTCTCTCTCTCTCTCGCTCATCCACCACCCCTCCTCACTCTGGTATGTCTGTATTTCTGCCTCATGTGTCTGTCAATGTTTGTGTACAGTCCTAACATGAGAAGGCTTCTGTCAAACCAGGAACTCTATACATTTACCTCCACTTACAAATTCAAATTATTGTTTTACTCCAATTAAGGATGTAACTAGAGTTCCCCATGAATCCAAATTTACATGTCAGCAAGAATTATTGTTGGCTCAGTGGGTAGAGCTGGCCATCCAGTAACTGAAGGGTTGGTGGTTCAAATCCCGCTCTGTCCTACAAGACACTCCACCCTCCTTACCTTCAGTGCTACTCACACTGGTGTATGAATGTTTGGTGGTGGTCAGAGGGGCCATAAGCACAAAATGGTAGTTTACCACCACCAGAGGGTGCATGTGAGAGTGAATGAATAATGGCTCACTCATGTGAAGTACTTTGAGTGGCCAAAAAAGCACTATATAAATCCACTCCATTATTATTATTATTATTGTTCCACTCCCAGTCACAAGGTGGCACTACACGCCCTTTCGCGTTAGCATGTTTCCGGTTGGTGCCATAGAAAAAGAACAATAACTAAAGAAAAGTGGCAGGTTTGAAGCAGAAGTAGTAGAAGGAGGATAACAACACCCAGAGAACATATGGATGACAACCATGCAGCAGCTCACTATATTTTCTACGTACTGTTCAATCTGATTTATTACACGGAATGTACATGTTGTCATGGTGATTCTGGTCACTTCCGGAAAGGGGGCGTGTCCAAGCCAATCTCAATCGAGTTAAGGTTGGCTGGTATTTACATGCATGAAGAAATTCAATTACAATCACATTATATGACTTGGTTACGCCGACTTCTGAAACTCCAGTTTGATTCAATTATACTAAGGTGTATACATGGCTTTTAAAACTTCAATTTTAATCAGTGTAAGGCAACAATTTAAATTTCTCTAAGTGCATGTAAACGTGGCTACTGACTGTGTTAAGTGGAACCAGTGGCCCAACTACTGTACCGTGGCAAACACTGACGCCTTTGACAGACAGTTAATAAGGATTCATTCTCAATGGAGTCCACAGAGCAAGGTGATTATGTCTGTAGGTAATTGGGCCACTGACAGCGACATGATCCCAGCCCCTGTTGTGACCTGCGTGAATAATGAAATAACAATAAAATGGCAAACGTGAGCCCCCCCCCCCCCCACACACACACACACACACACACACACCTTGCACCTAAGCAGGTGGAAGGCACTTTCCCTCTGCACTCACTTCCAAAATTGAGCGAGGTGGCTCAGAAGAAAACCAACTAATGTCAGACAGAGAATGCTGATGTAGTGGTGTAGTCTCAGGGCTTTCCCTCAGTGCTTTGTTTGCTTGCTCTTTGTCTGTAGCTAAAAGAGGCAGCTCAGAGCCATGTTCCACGATGAGTCACCTTGCCACAGAGCCCCAAACACCCAACATCAACCTTTTTATTAAAGGAAGACGTTTGAGTGGGCAAAACACAATCCTAGGGTTGATCCCAGTCTGTAACATCAAATGGCCTTGTAACAAAACAAGCCTCATCTGATTTATACTCCATGTCTGTCTTTTGCTTCGCCGATTTACTATGCCTCCCAACAGGAACTCTAAGGCAGATTTCATAAATTAGCACATGAGCTGTAATAACACTATATGCCTATCTTAGGGAAGTGACTGAATGGTAATATCCATCTGTGCTCCTACAGGATTTACAGTGTTTCTAATTATCTGGGGCTTCAGGACTACCTGCTGATCCAGGCGGCACAGGTTTCAGCACATCTGGTGAGACCAACATTTGGCTGCAGACCAAAGAGATGAACTACTTATTGTTTTGTCTGGACTCTTAAAATCAAGCCAGGTTAAAGAAGTGGGAGACATAAGAAAAGCAAATGACACATCCATTTCACTTGTCATATACTAGTGACACAGGCGACACCATTGTCTGGCCAGGAACACTGATGATCACAGGCCCAATAAGTGGTCATCCTGTTCTGTGACACATGCAGACGGGGGGATAGTTGATTTACATTAACAAAATGATTGTGACTCATGCATATTCAGTCCCTCTCACTCTATTTGTCATCCTGCAGACCTAATTGGCTAACTTTCTTTGTTGCTATGCTGGCCGGATTTCAGATGTGTGGGAACTGCTGCCTCTCGACAAACCAGTTAGCTTAGTTATGAAAACAGTGTTATTTAGATAAGCAGATAATCAGGCAGTGATCTTTTTAAGACTGAAAACAAAAAAAACAACAACAACAACAACAAAACATGGCAAAGGTGCATGACTCTCATAAACGTAGGCCTCATCCTAGATTGTTTTCTTCAAAGGAGGGAGTTGAGGGGAAGGTGGGTGGGAGAGAAAGAGAGAAAGAGAGGGGGATGTAGGACAGGATGGTTGTAGTAGCTCAGAAAAAAAAAGGATTGTGAATCAAGAGAGCCTGTGTGAAGAAGAAGAAGAAGAAGAAATGAAAAAACAATGGCAGATTGCAATGAGAAGAAGCTAAGAGAATCACAATGAAAACTTCACTCCTGAGCATTTAATGGCTGGGAAATGTGACCCCCCCCCCTTTCAATACTTAAAAACACATAAAGCCACCAAATCGGGTTGTCTGCCATCTAGAGGATGTGGCATCAGCATGTGGGGTGGGGGGTGGGGATGTGGGGTGTAAAGCATTTTCTACTGCATGTCTATACCTGCTCTGGGCCTTGGAAACAGATCCGACACTGGGGGGTCCGCAGGCTGCTGGCGGTGCTGGCCAAAGACACGGCGTCCAGGCCCACTTGCAGCTTGGGCTCCTTATCCTCAAACGCCAGGCTCCGGGGCCGGGGGTCGCTGCCGTAGTACTCCTCCTCATCATCCCGGGAATGGCAGTCGACGAAAGGCGGCCAACCGCAGCCGCCCATCCCCAGACCTCGCATGGTGGTGGACCGTCTATCTGTGTCTGAACTGGACTGTCTCGAATCGGATCGCATAAACACCAGGACTTTCAGTTCATTAAAAAACATGCGGATCCGATACTTGAACATTTTTGGCTACATAAAGAATCGCCAGACTGAAATAAGTAGAAGTGGGTTTTTTTTTTGTCTATTTGTCTCCTCTTCCTCTATTATTATTATTATTATTATTATTATTATTATTATTATTATTATTATTATTATTATTATTATTCACACAACCGATTTTCTCATTTTTACTCTTCCACAACTATTAATCGCAAACCCAGAGCCCAGATATAAAGGATCTCGCCCCACTGATGGCATGTGTGTCTAACCCAATGCGGATGAAAGATTTTCCCTTTCAGCTGGCCGACACACTCTTTCAATATTCATTACTCAAACAACTCAGCAAATGCTGTCTAGATGCATCTTCCACCGCTGCCCAGAAAACATTATAACTTATACGCTTTTCAATTTCCACAGTGCATTTTTTTTTTCTCACTGCTGATCTAAAAGACACATCTTCAGATGCACTGGGCTTGCAGCAAAGAATAGCCTACATGTTTTGCTACCCAAAGCAGAAGACTGCGAGAGAGTGGACGAGTGGAAGAGAAAGCAACACAGAGCCAGGAAATAGAAGATGGGATGTAAAATACAACGACATGCCATCCATACAGTCACATCTGAGACTCTTGTCAAGAATCATAATCCAAAAAAAATGTGCGAAAAGACGGAATGGAAGTTTGATTTTTGGATGTTATTATAATGTCTGTTTTATTGTCCCTTAATGTAGCATCCCGAGCGTCAGATCATGGTCCCCTTTCCCATTTTACCCCCCCTATTTCATCTCCTTTTTTTCCCCCTGTAAAGCCTCTAGTTGATCCACGAAGAATCCGTGCCACTCACCCCGATGATCCACGTCGAGATCAAAAACACAATCCTTTTCATTTGCATTTTCAGTAGCCTAGCTGGAACACAAAAACACCCGAAAGCCTCATGTTTCCCATCTTAGCTCGATGTCCATCAGCATTTCATTGCCAGCCAAAAAAAAAAAAAAGACGGTATAGGCAACGCTAAAATGTCAAAGAGAGGCAGAATAATAAAGGCACCCTGCGATTTTTCTAATTAGAGAGAAAGAGGGGAAGACGCATGAAGATGTCTTCGCATCCGAGAGCAATTACACAGCAGTAATGGCATTGATTATTGGATCAGATAGATGGTGGTGATGATACTGCTGGCGCTGATTTTCCTCCTCGAAATGGTCGGCTTGGAGATTGAACCAACGCAGCAGCTACTTCCGGAATGGGTAGAGAAAAAAAAAATAGACTGTCATCCTGTAAACAAGTGGCTATTTTTCTCTTGTCATCCATTGGTGTGTGATGGGTGCTGTGCCTCTCCCTGTGCTCCCAGCAGCTGGGCAGGGAAGGAGCTGGAGCTGCTTTAATGTTGACCAGGCGCCGCTGTCCAAGGTGCTGATCTCCCCCCACGGTGACGTTTACGCTGCGGCCACATGCACCCAGAGCCCGCGAAGTACGAACCGAGACCAATACACAAGAGCGCGCGCGCAGGCACACACGCCCACGCGCACACAAGCCACCCCTCATTTTAATGTGCCCTCAACTGCCACGGCCCACGGGTTCATCACGAAGGTCTGACAACACTGGGTCTGTGTTAAAGAGGTTCAACATAAGTGCATTTCTCTTTTTTTTTTTTTTTTTTTTGTGAAACAAAGAAGAAATATGATGTAGGAGTCCTACTTTTTTTTTTGTTGCTCTGTGGACCTGCACAAACATTAATCACCAATGCTCTTCTCAGACTGGGTGATTCAGGCAGGTATAATTCAACACTTTTTAAAAAATGAAAAACAAGTAATTTCCTGTAAGGGATCAATAAAGTAATATATCATATCATATCACATTGTACAGTCGGGAAAAATATTAGACCATTAAAGTCATCAAAAACAATGGTTGTGCAATCAAGGACTAACTGAGCTATATTTATTATATTTGTCCAAACAAATGTACATTTAGTTATACTATAATACCTACATACATTCCACTATGTATTAATCATTTATTACCCATGTGTAAATGGTTTATTCATGATGTATTAACCATTTGTTACCTATTTCTTAATGTTTATTAATGTATTGCTGATACACAATTTATTATAAAGCATTTGTTCACGCGGCTACAAATGATTTGTTCATAGAAAAGAAAAACAAATGTTTTGTTAATGATAAATTGTGTATGTATAAACCGTTAATAAATAGGTAACAAATGATTAATACATAGTGAATTGTGCATAAGTATTATAAAGTGCTACTGTTGTATCATATCATATCATATCATGTCATGTCATATCATATCATATCATATCATGTCATGTCATGTCATGTCATATCATATCATATCATGTCATGTCATGTCATATCATATCATATCATATATCATATCATATCATGTCATATCATATCATATCATATCATGTCATGTCATGTCATGTCATGTCATGTCATGTCATGTCATGTCATGTCATATCATGTCATATCATATCATGTCATGTCATGTCATGTCATGTCATATCATATCATGTCATGTCATGTCATGTCATATCATATCATGTCATATCATATCATATCATAACATATCATATCATATCATATCATGTCATATCATATCATATCATATCATATCATATCATATCATATCATATCATATCATATCATATCATATCATATCATATCATGTCATATCATATCATGTCATATCATATGATATGATATCATCTCTACATACAGTTTAATAAAGTCTATATCCTATATTATCTATATGCAGTCATTCTCAAATGCTTTGATAAACTCTGGACAGAGGTGTGTAAATGGTATCTTTGCAAAGTAGATAACTGTGTGTTTACCCTCCACTGCAGGCTTTGCTAATAACAGACTGTAGTCAAGTGGACTATACTCGAGAAAAAAAAAGAAAAGAAATAGACCATTAAAGTCATCAGAAACAATCATTATGCAACCAAGTACTAACTCCTGTGTGTATCATGTGACTAAAACAGACAGAAAAGAAAACGTAAAATATCTCAAATCACTGTTGTTGTCAGTACAATGTCATAGATGTTGATGGAATAATGCAAGTGATTTTGATGATTATCAAGAAAACAGAAAATGGCTCGACATCTGCTCTTAAATGAAATGAGTATGAGCTATATTTGTTATTATCATTATATTTGTCCAAAACAAATGCACATTTACTTGTGCCAGGCATTAAAATGAACAAGGAGTTGAAGTAAACAAGGGTAGTCTAATCACAATCACAATTTTATTTTCTCAAAACAAAAGAAATATATCATTTCTACATACAAATCTGGTTTTGTTCACATATTCATCCTGTAAAAACTACAGCTACATTTGATTTAATCGTTAACACAAAAATCTTCTAAAAAAAACAACAACTTTGATGTATATCTTCACTAACAGTTGTTTTTATGTTGCAATTTTACAACATTTTGCTGCTAATTCTATGCTATTTTTTTTTTTGCAGTGTGCTTATTAATAGTAAACCATCACAGTTGTTTAGGCATGTTCATGTTCATAGATTTTATATATGACACACCAGATAAGAAATAAGGAAAACATTTATGAAACTTCTGCTGCACAAATCTGGTCACAGGTTTCTGATCTAATTTTTCTGTTATATTTAAGTTATAACAAGACATTGAATTACTTCAGCATGTATTGATATTAAACCAAGAGAGAAGTTAAAAGGGACAATAATTTTTTTATGGAGCTGTTAACAACTCATAGACATCTACATACTGCTTTCATGGGTTGTTATATTATCCATTGTGTAATACTCTATGTTAAAACTGTCCAGTCTAATGTAGTAGAGTAAAAAAAAAAAATACAATATTTCCCTTTGGTGTTAAAAATTGTGAAAGACCATTTTATACAATTATACTGACCTAAAGCCTGATATTAGCTACAATAAAGTATGAAAAGAATATAAACCATGTTGAAGCAAATCTGTTTCATTAATCGTGCCCAACATTGGTTGGGAGAGATTATTGTAATGTGTGTGTGTGTGTGTGTCCGCAGAGACATGTCATGCTATAACACAATGAATACTTGAGATCTCACCATTAAATTACATGGACATATACATGTAGCTAATGCGCACCAGATGCAATTATCCATTTGAGTAAAGGTCAAAGGTTAAGGTCACAATTGACAAAAAGGTCAAAATCACATTATCAGTTATAACTCAAGAACGGAGGGTCACAGAACATTCTGATTGGTACCAAGTAATGCGGAATTAATATTTCTACAATTCTCATAGTTGGTGTAATTATCTATGGCCAATAGTTTTTGAAATACCTGTAGGTCAATGGTGACATGTTGCAAAATTTACTTCTGTAACACTTAAGTATTCATTGCATTATAGCATGATATGTCTCTTTGTCTCTCACACACACACACACACACACATACACACACACAGTGATTAAAAAAATCTCTCCCAACCAATGTTGGATGAGATTAACAAAAAACAAAAGACAGGGGGTGGGTCCATATCATACATAAACAAAAGGATCATATAATAATACATAATTGGTGAAGTGGGTTTCTACTGTATGAACTTTTCTCTAAATAATTCACTTGTCACTTGTTTTAATTTAATTTTATTTCATTGATCAGAATGGCCCCAGGGGACACTAAAATTAATCTGAATCTGAATGAATGAATTATTTAGAAGAGGTCCCAGTAAATAATTAAAACTCAGAATATCTATAATTACATGAACAGAGCAAACTTTTAAGATATGGTCCTGAGTCCTAATCACAAAAAACTATTTGCTTAGTTTTCTGCGAACCTGGGAAAACACCACACTTTAATCTGTTTAGATAATGCTCTTCCTGAAAGTTGCAGTTTGGTCAGACTTCAACAGAGGAGGAAACTGTCTCCTGTGCTGTTTATCAGCCAGGCGAGACAAGGTAATTAGGAAAACATCAGCAGCATAGGTCCAAAGGTCACTTTAATCTGCAGTTTTTTGCTTTATTGCTACTCTCTTACTGTCTCTCCCTGGCTCTTTCTGCATTCACCACCATAGCAACACTTCCCGCAAAATGCCCTGTCACATTGATCTACATTGATTTTTTTCACACCCTGCTTGTTACACATATGGATTTATTTTGAGTATAATTCTTGATTTCAGATGCAGTACCATACCTCAGCTATAGCTCCCTCATATGTGTATTATATACAGGTACTGCTCAAAAAAATCTGAATATACTGAAAAAGTTCATGTGTTTCTGTTATTCTTTACATATTATATAGACAAATAATATGTGAATCAATATATTTCAAGCTTTTATTTGTTTCCATTTTGCTGATTAGGTTTTACAACTTCAGAAAATTGACTTTAAAGGAATATTTAAATTTTCTGAGTTTTTGGGTTTGTTTGTTTGTAATCTTTATTTCGTACATGTAGAAAATAAAATCAACAAAACATTTAATAATGATAAGCAAAGGATTGATAAGCAAACAAAAGAAAAAATATATATGTGCGTGCACACACACGCACACATACTCATAAATATATAAATTAAAGCAACCCTAAACTAGAAAAGCACTCTGAGAATACAAACTCCCACCCCCCCACCCCCCCCCACCCCCCGAATGAAGAGAGGTCCAACAAGGAGGTATTAAATTCGAGTCCATTTGTCTGTTTGTCTGTCTTTCAGCAGGATTACCCAAAATGTTCTGAACTGATTTTGATAACATTTATAGGATGTGTTGGGGGTGCCACAAGGAACAAATGAAGGAATACATTTTGGTGGTGATCTGGAAGAGATCCTGGATTCTGAATCACTTTGACATTTTACACTGCGATAAATGGAGAATACGTTTCAAAGTGATCTAGAATCCAGGATCTTTTCCAGATCACCACCAAAATGTAATCATTTGTTCCTTGTGACACTCCCAACACACCCTGAAATTTTTTTAGCAAAATCCGTTCAGAACTTCTTGCGTAATCCTGCTGACAAACAAACAAACAAACAAACAAACAAACAAACAAACAAACAAACAAACAAACAAACAAACCATTAACGCAATATAACTTCATCATAACAAACAGAAGACCTCCTTGGCAGAGGTAATTAAACATGCTCAAAAAGGAGTAGGAAGAAGTAAAAACTTTTCTTTAAAAACTATTCTCCAAACAAAATAATAATGATAATAATAATAATAATAATAATAATAATAATAATAATAATAATAATAATAATAATAATAATAATAATAATAATAATATATATATATATATATATATATATATATATATATATATATATATATATATATATATATATATATATATATATAACCAGTAATCTACCAGTAGAGATTGCAATTGACATTTCCCCTAAGACAATTTCCAATTCTCTAATTCACAAAGACAAAGTTTAGTAATTCAATTAAAGGTAAACAAGATAGTCAAAGAAGTAAATGCTCACACACCAAAAAGGTGAGAATGTAACTGTGAAATTACATGTAACACATCAAGAAGCTTGATTGTACTTTATGTAATTAGAAAACTAATTGCAACATGAAGTGTATAATTGATTAATATTGTGTTCTTATATGGGTGGTATTAACATTATAAAATCATGTGATAAAAATTGTGATGACCATCTATCTACTGACCTTGATAGCAGCAGCGCTACACTGTAGATTTTGCAGTGTTAATTTGGACACAATGGGACCAAATACACTCTAGAAGAAGTTAAATAAACTCTCTAAGTGTTGATTTAACACTGCAAAATTTACTGTATATAACCTTGTAGTTATGGAAGACAGTGGCCAACATTGAAACACAGGTGTCAAACATGCAGCCCGGCAACCAATACCAGGGTCCTGGCCAGTGGGATGAATTTGTGACATACAAAAAAATACACTGAAGACACTATAACAATTAATGGTGTCAAAGTTATTTTCATTCATGTTCCACATACAGACCAATCAGCTCTCAACTGGGATGTATTATGTTTTATTATGTTTATTTTATTGTATAGAACTGTGGAACCCTGTGGTTGTTTAAGTTTGTACTATTAAAAAAAAATGGATTGGATTGGATGGATTTGGCAAGAGCAGTAAAATATAATCCTATTAAATCCATAAATATTGAAAACAACACATTTTCTCTGTTTTAGTGGGATTTTTTTTTTAAATTATGTGAATATGTTTATATTAACAACTTATTCTTTATTTAATGATATCAGTATTATATTAATATTTGATTCAGTATTTTAAAAAAGCCTTTTTAACAATACACCTTAAGAAGACACCCATAAAATGTCATTATATACTGTAATTTATATCACATCATCAGATTCTTGCCAATACACACCTTTATCAAAAAGACTCACATTCTAATACAAATAGAAGTACAGCTACTTATGTGGAAAAATACTCAATTGTAATAAAGTAAAATAAACTAAAACAGCATTTTTTTGTTGTTGTTGTCATGAATGAAATAATACTTATATAAGCAGGAAAAATCATAAAAGTTTCAAAAGCATCCCAGAATACAGCATTTAAAAATGAGTTACTATGTAGAAAATGTGTGTGATTGCGGTACTCAGTTTTATGAATATGGACATAATATTTTGGAAAAAATTGTAAGACCTTTACTCAAATGGATCATTGCATCTGATGTGCATTAGCTATATGTATATGCCCATGTAATTTAATGGTGATATTTCAAGTATTTATTGAGTTATAGCATGATATGTCTCTGCAGACACACAGATACACAGATACAGTGATTACAGTAATCTCTCCCAACCAATGTTAGGCGAGATTATAAACTACTTAAGTACAGTAACAAAGTACTCATATTACTTCCCACCTCTGCTTATACATTAGGCGTCAAACTGTCCTGGTTTGTGTCCAGAAGGCTCAAACGTCTTGCCCTCTGACGTCCACACGGAGATGGTTTCATGTCTGCTCTCTATTTGCACACATCAATGTTTAATGTACTGTAAACATGAATCCCTCACCTCATTCCCTCCCTCCCTCTCTCATCTTCATCATTTCCTCTCACTCATATACAAGACAACTTCTTTGTATTTCTCATCATCTGTGGGGAATTGACTCATCCTTTGTCTCATGCAACCTACATCATAATTTGGGGAGTCATTTCTAACTCGTGTTTTTAGTAGCAAAACAATGTTACACGCATGTCAAAATAAAAGCCTACGTGATGGCTGCATCTAATTATTATTCATCTTGTCCTGAAATGATGTGTAAAATAATGAGGCATGATTTTCCTATAGAAACCTGAGTATGAGTAGTGATGTCTCAACACTAGCCTACAGTCAAAGTAATGAGTAAACCTGTCCAAGTGAAAAGAAAAGTGGTGGGTTAATGTGTAAAATGTACTTCAGAAAATATGCTAAAAAATTGTTTTAACAAATACTGAGTCAAATAAAACATATTTAACCCTCCAGTGATGTTCATTTGTCACAAACAGCAATGTTTTTTACCGGGTCAATTTGACCCGGTGCATGTTTACTTGTCCAAAAGATGTCAGAACCACCCCCCCAAAAAAAAAAATCCTACAAGCACTGTTAATATTCCATTACTAGCTATTCTATCAATGGTACAATCGTGTTCTTTACCTCTAACAGGTAATGATTCAATGACAAAAATTCACTTGTTTTTCATTTTAAAAAATCATGTTCAAACTTTTAGTTAAATGTTTCACCACTTTATTATTTTTAAAAGACCAACACATAAAACATAACATAACATAACATAACATAACATAACATAACATAACATAACATAACATAACATAACATAACATAACATAACATAACATAACATAACATAACATTTCTTTCTTGACAAATGTGAGAAATGTTATGTTATGTTTCAACATTATGTTTTATATGTTGGCCTTTCAAGAGTAATAAAATGGTGAAACATTAAAAAAAAAAGAAGTTTTAAATATATATATTTGTTTCTTTGTTTTTTTTACATGAGTGCATTTTCCTAATTGAACCACCACCTGTTCGAGGTAAGGAAAACCATCCCACTGAATATTGATAAAATAGTTAATAATAGAATTAGTAATGAAATATTAACCAGTGCTTGTTCAGATTTGACTGTTCCTGACAAATGAACATAACAGGGGGGTTTAAGTTGCAGCTTATGGTGAAACATATTTTATGAAATAAGGAAACAGTTACTACTTTTTTATACATCTAAATTTGTTTTAAATATTATGACTGAATGGATCATTTGGTGATTATTTATTATTTCGTAGTCTGTGAAGTATTAAAGGTAGGAAAAAGTAAAGAAACATATTAAATCACTTTAGGAGTTGACTACGCTGTATAACTCCCCATCACCTGTGCTGCCCTCACATCTGATGATTAACAACACGCATCCCTGCTCTGTTTCATTATTGATAAGGCATATTGACCTGTTTGTCTCTCCTCACTGATGAGAATGATTGGCCTTCCTGTTTGTCCTCGCAGCACTGTGAGAAGAATGCACATCCACATACAGACCCATTAAAGCTACATGGGTTTATCCCTCGCCAATCCTGCTGCCTGGGTCAGAGGAAACTCACATTATCGATGGTACGTGTAACTGCAAAAACACGGGTTCTGTGTAGGATGTGATGATCAGCACAAAATGGTGCTATTATAGGAAACATATTATTAAGGCCAGTACCTACAGAGAGACCAGCTCCCAACAAAACAAATGAGAAGTACTTTTATATTTAGATCATTAAAATGCTTCTATTTTCATTGTATCTCTTCATTTATAATTCTGATTATGCATGATAAACACCTTTCATAATCTATATTAAAAAAATATAACAACATATAAATACATACATACAAATATTTTAGATTTTATGCAATGTCTTGTTGAAAAATGTTATGTCAGTTGTAGAAACAACTTAAAAGCAATATTTGTTTTAAGCTTCAAGTCGAACTTTTCTTTCAAAGTGAGAGTTGAAGACATTAGATGGTTCCTTGTGGCATAAAGTGAATATTTCTGGTCAATATATAACATATATTTTAGACATCTAGAGGTAAAACATTTAAAATAAATGTATAGTAACAATGACAAATAATCATCATCATAATAGAATAAAAACTATGAAGCATTTTATACATGTACATGAAAATGTACACAAAACTAATCCTAAATACAAAATAAAAAGTATTAATTGCAATGATATTTATTAAACATTGCAACATTATTAGTCATTTTCATTTTACAGCAACAAAACACCTAAAGTCATTGTGTCCCAATAGTTTTTCAATATAATGTGATTACTATGTTACAGATCAAAAATACATATATTTTATCTCCTCTGTGATTACATGTGTACAAAATAAGCAATGGCATGAACAAAAGCAAACAAAAGAAATATAAAATTAATAATATTTAATACAGCTCTATGAATATGGGGTTTTCAGGTTTACTGTTCATTTTAAGCCATTAATTGAAAATAAATTAACACTAGCAGTACAGTACTTTAACATAACATTATTTTAAAGTACTATAATTGCATAATTATTTAATATACATTGAAATCCAGTCAGCTGCAACCTGCACAGGCATGTACAAGTCATGCACTGGAATGAACCATGCATACATTTCCATTTCCTTTTGCGGATATAATTTTTTTTTTTTTTTAATTTAGCTAAAATGGGCAACATGTGACTATCATGTACATGAACTGATGTATTCCTACCAAACCTTGAATTCAGGACATCTTGTCAATATGTGGGACGTTGGATAAAGTATGAAAACGCTGTGCAGTCCCTGGTAAAATGGGACACCTGGTCACCCCAGTGGTGCTGAAAGGCTGTACATAATTAGCTCTGCCTATAGGAGAAACCCTTGTAAAACTCATCCACCATAGCATTATAGTATAATGGACCAAATGTTTTAAGATCCTGCTTTCATGTACTCTGAGCCCATGCTATATCTGTAAGAGGACAGATGGCCGTCCCTGTTGGTGCGATTCTCCACAGCTTCTCCAAGTTAATACACCCGGCATATGGACATGCATCACAGGGTGGGGACTGGCACCGGGCCCTCAGGAGAGCACGCTGACAGGATAGGGGGGTTGGTGGGATGCGAGATGTGCTGCCGTCTCCAAATTGCTAGTCCCTAGTCACCGGAAAGTTTCAAGACCCAAAGCCCTTACCAGGCACATTTCACTTACATAAATGTTAGTGGTCTCAGGAAAGTGAACCTGTGGGTGGGACTTGGCAGGGCGCATCCGACACCAGAGATTAGGTCACACCTTTCATAAGGAGGAGGGGGGGGGTGGGCAGTAGTGGTGGTGACAGTGTGCCATGAGCCATTAGGATGAGGGCAGAGCAGCAGTTTATCCTCATTTAGGACAACCTTGGTTGAAAGGTATCTGGATAATTTCCTCGTGTTGTCTCTAGTCCCCTATCAGAGTGTACTTGAGCTCTCCTTCTGCTGTCACCCCCCCCCCCCCAATCCATCCCACCTCCCACATTACTGGACCCATCCCAGATGAAGGGATTAATGGATTTCTGAAAGAATATCACAGGGAATCAAAAACCTACTGCTTGTGCAAATTAATTTTACAGCTGCCATGTTAATGTAACTCAGACACAATCAATCTCTATGATAATGTCACTGGAACAAGCCATCTCTGTTTACATTTACCCACAACAGAGCAGGGCTGAAATATCTGTGACCAGCAGGAGAGGAAAAAAAAAAGGGGGGGGGGGGGTGGCAGCTGCTGACTCTGTGCTGCCATCAAGTGGTGAAATTGTTTTATTATTTTCTATGATTTGACTTGAGTAGATAACAGGAACAAACACAAACAAGAATGACTAAGACCTGTTTCCAATCTGAGGTTTTATTATTTGGAAAATTAAGTCTCAAAAAATTCAAGAGTACATTAGAATAACAAGTGCACACAAATTCAAAGTGAGGAGGTGTGATATATGGCATACCAATGCTTAAGATCTGTCAAAATGCTTGTTTACACCAGCGTGACTCCAAACCAGCAGCAGGAAATCTATCAGCGTAGATGACAGGTTCAAGTAAGACATGTAATTACAAGTTGAGTTAGTCCTTAAGTTAAAAGCAATTCAAAATATAAAACACATTTTAAAAGATAGAATTAATGTGCAGGGATCATAAGATAAAATGTCAAACACCTAGCGAGGCAGAACATTTTTTTTTATAAAACTATAACATAACTTGCGCATCATTAACTTAAATAGATCCTGAAAATATGTAACACATTTTTACACAGCATTTAACACTGATAAACAGAAAAACGATGACACAATTAAGCTCACAAAATTATTTTGTGGAGAATTTCAAGAGAAAAAAAATAGCAAACAAATGGAATTTTTTTTTTCTTTTACATTTAACACCATAAAAACAGAATGGGCATCGGGGATTGCAATAAGAAATTTGGCCAAATGTCTCCAAACAAACAGCACTTCATAGATTTTTTTTTTTAAATAATTTTTTTTTTTTTTTTTGCAATTTTGTGATTTCTTCCAGTTACACAGGAAGTCATGATAGGTACCTGAATCCACTTTTCTACCACCAAAATCTAAACTAAGCAACATCACTGTGCAACACGATGGAAAACTATTTATTACAGGTAGTGTTGATTATTGTGGCCGTCAGAGACCTCATCTATGCGGGTAAATCTCCCAGCAGACGAGCAACTTAAGCAACTAAATGGCAAAACTCATCAAAAATGATTTAATCAACTACAGTATTTAAGTATTATGTACAATATCAAGGCTGCAGTCCATTGGCATTCTAATATCTCTGACTGTTAAAGGTATATTGGCTCAGTTACAGTTCATAAACATTTCAACCCCATTGACTAACACCTTATGTCTACACCAAAAACCCACTCCTTCTTTCCTAAGCATGTTAAAATCCTGGCATTTGCGGCAACCGAGAAAAATTAAAACATTACAAACAGTTCCAAAAACTACTTTACATCACATGTCCAGCATGAAACGTTTTCCCAACCCTTGCTCAACTGTTTGCGAGAACAAACATTATTTTAGTCTTCACACTGGACATGTGCGGGTATACAGCTCTATACATCACTGATAACACTGACCAGGAGTACGTTTGTCGTAAAGAGGTGGCACTACATTAGAGACAAGAGGAAAGTTTCAAGGTGCATACAGGTTGTTTGTTGGACACCGCACAGTCCATTTGGTGTGTGGAATGAATCAACAAAGAGGCTGTTTATCTGCGCAGGCGTGGGACGCATGCAGAGATGTCGCATCACTTGTTACGGAGCTGGAAACTAGGCAAGCCGCGATTGGGAATCTGGTACTCACATCAAGGCTGGGTTGCGATTACCGGTGTTCCCCGTCATCCTTTCATACATGAGTATCGAACTTTTCAGGCTTGAGCTCTGGATAGGTCGCTGTAAAGGTGCCTCAGTCTTAAGTGTGTGTGTGTGTGTGTGATGTTCCTCAGTGTTTGTTGGGTGCTGCACGTCCATTCGGTGTAATTGCGGTTGGTGGGATTGTTGTGTTATATGTTTTGAGTGCTGGCCTCTAAATGTGCATGATTCTAAGTGTACCAGTGTGTCTGAAACTGCATTATTGGCGACACTGCTCTGCATATGTTGGACAGACTATAGGAAAGCACTTGGGTTTGCTCGTGGATCCTTCTGGTTCCTGTAGCGCACAGCAAGCCACACTCCGAGTATCTGGAGGTGAAAAGAAGAGTTTAAATGAGTGAAAATCTACAAGTGTTTTTTTCCTATGATGGATTTAAAAAAAAAAACAAAAAAAAAAAAACTTCAGGGATAGTTCACTATTTTTCACATGAATTTTTATGGGACCAGTGTCTTTACTCTGGTGCACCCACAATGACTTACCAACGACAAGTGTCCTGTGAGTCGAGTTCTGGTCCGATTTTGATCAAAGAAAAGTAGTCCTGGCAGGTGTCCTTGGGTCATCAAAATAAAACATGTTTCTTCTCAAAACAATATGTGGTTGAATGAGTGATTTATTTGCATAACAAAACCATCATGGAACAAAAACTCACCTCGTAATTGCTTTGAGCTATTTTCTCTCAATAATGATCAATGCGTGTTGTCACTGCTAATAGCTGTGCGCCTTAGCAAACTACTTTTCAGTGTTTGCGGCTGTTATGTTCAGGCGCACAGCTGTTAGCAGTGACAACAAGCATTGATTGTTATTGGAAGTAGCTCCAAGCAATTATGAGGTGTCAGTTTTTGTTCTGTGACAGTTTTGTTATGCAAATAAATCACTCAAACACATATTGTTTCGAGAAGAAATACATTTTACTTTGTTTACCTCAGGAAACCTGCCAGGACTACTTTCGCTTTGACCAAAACCGGACCAGAATTCAACTCACAGGACACTGTCGGAGCACCAGAGTAAAGAGTAAAGACAGTGATCCTATACAAATTCATGTGAAAAATAGTGAACTATCCCTTTAAGTCTCTTTTTAGTCGTCGGGTTCTTAATATATTAGGAACATGTAGGAAGAAAAAGAACTTAACTGATCAATCAATAAAAAGAGAAAATAGAAATAGAGCACAAACAGGAAACAATAAAATCAATCTCCCTATATATCTGAAAAGGACTAAACAAACAACCCACAGACCATGGTTGAGTGGGATCACACATTCACCTCTGTAAAGCTGAAGAAGAGTCCAACACCTCCAAGAATCTTCAGAGCCTCTGTTGCATGATTTAACATCAAAACCCCACAGGTGGAACAGTTCTTTTCGATATAACATTTCTGTTGAGTGAAAGACAAAAAAAAGAAGACAAGCTTTTAGTCTTCAGTGGTGTGAGTCAACCATTTGTCAGATAAGATAGTATTAGCTACACAAATCTATTTTGAGAACTGCAGAAAGTGGCCTACTTCTAAGTTATTCTAGTTTCAGGAAACACTACAGTGACTTTTCCTCAGTAGCTTATATTGTGTAACTGAAGTTATTCATGGTTACATTTACAGGAAATAGAGTTTAGTTATACACTTCAACAAAAACACATCAGGTTTTAATAAGTTGCTTTGTAATGCTACAGCTGCTGACGTTCTCGACTTGCTCTTACTTTTTTCTAGTCCAGTCTAGTAAACAGCAAATTTAGGATGTGTAGTGTTACATAAGCATGTTTTTCTCCCCAAAGCACAGATTTTTCTATTTATTTTTTTGGTGTTTGCACAACTGAAAAGTGTGAACGTATAGAACAGTTTGACATCTTTATAATATATTTAGTCTATGGTCAGCAACTTAACCCCTGAGGTACACTAGTTCCTTTATACCTTGAATTCTGTACAGATTAAAGAAACATAACACATAAAAGGTGCAGGTTAAGCATATCTTTGTCATTTGCAGTCACACTCAGCCTTTTCTAATCATTTTCAATGCTGTACAAAGCCTGACAAACAGGCAGCAAGATGCTTTAGCTGCAGAAAAATATTACAGGTACAGATGTACTGGATGTATTCACTAGCAATAAAGCAAATGTGTACGACAGAAAACAACTTATTTCATTATGACTTACAGCAGGACAAAGAACATCCTGATTGGTTACGTTACTCTGTACTCGGCTTGAGTTGTACAGACCACAACAGTTCAGCTGGCTCTCCAGATCCATCCTAGTCTTGTCTTCCAACATACCCCAGGCAGAGCTCAGAAGTAACTTCTACAAAAAAAAAAGACAGGAACAGAACAAAAACTAACAGCTGTTATAACAACAAAACCCCATGTGTGACATCCAGTATACTGTTGTTTGTAACCAAGTGAAGACCTCGAACAAACTCACTGCTTGTGGCAATAAAGCCTCCTTTAAAAAGTCACCCCTTAAAGTCAGTGTCTGTTTTGTTCTAGATTTTAATGTGAGGGAATATTAATTCAACCAGTAGGAGAATCAAAAATACCATAACGCTGGATGCCACTGACTCTAAATTGAGCGCAACTTGAAAAGGAAGGCTGTGTCTGAAATCACCCACTAACCCCCTAGCCCCTACATAGGGAAATAAATGTAGTGCGCTACATAGTGAACTCAATTGAAAAGTTTTTGGACACTACTAGGGCGCTGTTTAATCGCATCATCACTGTCAAACTATTAAAATATAACAGCGTTGTCTGCTACAAAATTAAAAGTCTTTTTTATTTTTATTTTTTTAATGTCTGTGCAAAATTTTTTTTTTTATATAAACTTGGCTCACAGACTATGTTTGTTGGTGCAGTGGTTAGGACCCTGGTTCAAGTCCCACACCAGACCTTTCTGTGTGGAGTTTGCATGTTCTCCTCGTGTCTGCGTGGGTTTCCTCCCCACCATCCAAACACATGCACTGATAGGTTAATTGGTTCATCTAAATTGCCCATAGGTGTGAATGTGAGAGTGATTGATTGTCTATATATGTTCAGCCCTGAGATGAACTGGAGACTCATACAGGGTGTACCCTGACTTCACCCATTGTAGCTGGATTAGGCCTCCAGTGACACCCGCAACCCTAATGAGGATAAAGTGGGCTCAGATGATGAGAAACTTGGCTCACGACTGTTTTATTATTAACTGTTAAGCAACTGAACAGCTGTCGCTCTGCCAGTTTGTTGTCCAAACTCAATCTGTCCATGTTTCTTTTAACCATAAATCTCCCTGTCCCTCAGCCATTTTTCGACTCATGCAATGCATGATGGGACATAGTGCTTTGGTTCGTGACCATCGATGTCCACTACATTTTGCGGTAGATTGTGGGATATATTGAGTGCACTATATAGTGCTTATAATAGATTAGATAAGATTCGGACACCCCTATAAAATGGCGTGGTCCCTATATAGTGCACTATAGAGGGGTGAGGGAGTGATTTCAGACGCAGCCGAAGTCTGTGAAAATAAACCTGCTCCTTCAGTAAATATAAGGACCCCATTCTAATGCAACCAAAACCGTGTAATCAGAATGAAAACAGATCTTTATGAATGACTTATCAACATCAACATTCTTGGAAATCTTGCAAATCAGACCTAAACAACAAGTTTACTTACCTGCTGCCCTCTGTTCATCGCCAGACAAGAACAAGAAACTCCAAATTGGAATAGAAAAACAATAAAAAGAATCACCATGTACTGGGAAAAGAGGTTAAAGAAACAACAGTGCCAAAACATGACAAAATGTAACACATTGGGATTTTCAAAACACTAAAAATGCTGCATCAAAACTCACACTTGAACTTATGCGTCATGGAACAAAAAAGGGAAAGGATACAAAGAAAAGCATGACTTGGTGGTGATGGATTGCCCCGATGAGCCCCACAATAGCGATGAGCAGTAGAAAGAAGCCAACTGCGATGACCCCTCCAATGATGTGGATGCTTGATACCAAGCCGAACCCCTTCCCCCATGCTGCCACTCCGATCAGCAGCAGCCCGACCAGCTGAAGGAGGAGAGGGAAGGAAGTTAATGTGAGTCAGCTGAGGCAGCATGTATCAGATGGGCTCATGGCTCAATCACAATGACATCACCACAAAGACATCTTAAGTACTGTTTACATGAGTTAGATCACGATCACTGAGGTTAGAATGGCTGCAAAATTCATGAATACAATTTGATCTGATGTTAGTTTAAAAAAGTAATTAATAGATATAAAAATTGTGCAAAATATATTTCCTACACCGTCAATCAAGTCTCTGTGTGGCTTTATTTGTTGTTTGTCTCTTAAATCTGTTTGACTTAGTGGATTCCTCTTTAATTAAAATTTATACCTTTGCTCTTTTTTTTCCTGATGTTGTTCCTGTTCCTGATGTCTTTACCCAGCAACTGCTCATGACGATGACTCTGCTGTCAGCAATCATGCCTGAGGGCATGTGCTGGTAATTTTTTAGCAGGAAACATTTGGACTTGCTTTTGCTAAATTACTTCCATCACAGGACACCTTTAACAACCTTATAGTGAGCGAAAACTCACGAAGTTACAACCCAAAAATTTTGGAATTACATTCTTGGCAGACTAACTAGAAAATATAGCTCCAAGCAGTAATTACAGGGTCCAAGCTGAAGTAGCCTAATTGCCTCCAGGACTTTAATTTTATGCAATAAAAGGCAGTGATGATGATTTTAAGTATATCTTTCATATATTAAAATTGGGTTAAACATAGGCATGTTAGAGTGCTTATAGAGTCCATGCTTTTTCATGGATTGTGTGAAAAGCTACTTGAGGTCAGTGTAAGGCTTTTTCAAAGTAAGTTTGGTGGTGATCCAGCCAGTGGTTCAGAAACAGATAAGTGTCAAATGTCAAATAACTCATATCACAAATGCAATTTGATTGACACATAGCTCTGACATTATACGACACAGTGACTATTCCTTTGTCATATGGATAAAGCATAACCCAAAGGCCCTACATGTGAAATTTTGCATCAATTCAACCTCCAGTACATGAGATGATTTTTAAGTATTTTTTTCACATATTAAAAACTGTCTTAAAATGGTGTTAATGGTGTGCTTATAGAGTGAGTATTTTTTTGATGGATTGCTCTAAAATTTGGAATATGTTGTCAGTGATGCCTTGTCATTGTACACAATAAATTTCATGAAACAAGTATTGAGACTATATCCTTAACATAAAACCAATAGAACCCAGTGTTGCAGTTTACATATATCAGAGGCTGGAAGTAGTAAATTACACCAAACGTAAGTATTTTAACTAAATGCATGATATGAAGATGAATTCTGGAACAACAGAGAAACATATATAATTTTACATGATACTCTATCAGTTATAGCATGTTGCATTTGGGTGCTTTTAATTCATCCTCACAAGAAATGTTTCAAGAAACAAATACAAATATGCATGGAGGATAGTGAATTTGATGTAAAGAAGATAATTAGATATAGATAATTTCACTAAGTTTTGAACTAGTAAAATTAAATAATTAAAATGCAATCCAGTGTAGTGAGGTCATTTTCAACTGTATATAATAGAAATTTCAGAATAGTCACTGCATCCACATATAAATTAATGACAAAGCAGATTTAGTTTACGATATATAATGTAGAAGGCATTTATTCTATATTTACCATATAGTAATAAACATGTAAAAACTAACATTTATTTTCAGGAAAACTGCTAGAGATGTTTTTATGTCGCCTCAAGTACATTTTACATTTAGTTTAATGTATATCTCAAATTAAACTAACATGTATCTGTATAGATACAAAATACACACAAAATACAATAATACTGAAAGATGGCACCTCAAAATACCATTTAAATAAAACAACTCATACTTGGATTGTTCTATCCAAGTATATAATCAGTTTATTTTTATTCACTGTGACCATAAATCCACGGTGAGTTAGTGTGAGCTGAGGCCAACGTGTTGACTATTGCAACTCACATGACTGCCACAACAGGACGTGATGAGCCGAATTAACCTCGTTTCGACAACCTCGAGTGACAGATCACAGTAATAACAGAGATGTTTATGTAAATAACACGATCAAAACACACAATTACGTCCGACGGCCTCCTAGCTAACGGGAGCTCTCATTCACATAATGGCGAAGCTAGCAAGCTAACTACAAACCAAGAGTGCTACTTTAAAGCTATTACTGTCTACGTACCTAGCTTAGCAACACTACGAAATTACTATTATTATTGATATCTAGTCAACAGAGAATACATACCAACTGCCATCAGTGACTTGAAATGAGGAGCATGTAAAATTAAAATCAGACATTCATATACTTTGAGCGGCGCAGTTAAAATTCTGGTATATCTGAAGCTAGTTAGCCTAAGCTAATGTAGCTAGCTAAACTTAGCCTGATGATCCATTTTGTACACTCACCATGTAAACCACATTCAAGGAACAAAGCGCATTTTTGGAACAGGTGAAGCCGCCACAGACCATATTCGAAACCCCCTTATAAGATGAGCTGGCTTATGTTGAATAAAACCCTAAGAACAACCTCTGCTGTCTATCTTTAAGGCAGCGCTACAGTCTGGACTGAAATGTTTTTGGTCAGCGGTGAGGGCGTGGCCGAGAACGTCAGGACTGAACGTTACGTCAGGGTGTCGACGGACGTCACTGTAACTTCATAAAACTATATGGAGAAATTGAGTACGACACTAACACTATTATTCGAGTTGTTAATCCCTGAAATGAGTAAGATAATGTCGGGGAAGTGTGACGGTAAAACGATTCATAGTTTATGTTGTTATGAACTAGATCATCAGGATGATGATAATTGCACAAGAGGTGATTATGCAAGTGATTACACTTTTTATGGGGGAATGTTGTAATGCTTACTGGTGTTTGTTTTCAGTTGACAGAGAACTTTATTTCTCAATTTCAAGAACATGTAAATGTAACACGAAAATACCATGGCCCGTACGGGGATCGAACCCGCGACCTTGGCGTTATTAGCACCACGCTCTAACCAACTGAGCTAACCGGCCCTGTGCATGAGCTTCAGCATCACTTTTTGTCGAATGATAAATTATAAATATTGATCATACAGCAAAATGGACACATGAAGAAAACCGGGTATGGTTGTAGTTCTACTAACTTTAGCAGCTGTATGTAAAACACTTTTAAAACTAGAGCATAAACCTTTATAGAAATAGCACCAATTCTAAAATTCTGCATCAACATCGCATGCCTCCTGAATTAGCGTCATATACTACAAATGCGCCTTGATTTCAACTTTGAAATACATGTTGTAATCAGTTGCAACAGCTGGATTTTTTTTTATTAAATCAAAGAAAATAAAGAAATATGCCTCAGAAAGAGAGCTACTGTAGCTATCCAGAAAAAATTAACAATTGTAAATTGATTTATTTAGGGTTTTTTTTAAAAAATGAAAATGTAATTTACATTAAGGACATAAAACGTAATGTGTGTATTGTTTATTGTTTTGTCAGTGTTGCAAATACATTTGGCCACTTTTGACACACAGTTACCCTGCAAACCTCAGCAAAGCTCACATAAGTTTATGTGCAGGCATTCTATAACAACTGAAGTCAATAAAATGTTGATCTTATATGAGAGAGAACATTTGTAACACTTTCTAAAGATGTGTTGCATCCTTACATCCCTATCAGTCACTATTAAGGTCATTATATTAAAAAAGTAATTCATGTTTTGCTAGAGGAGCTCCATTTCCATGTAATCTAAATTCAAGTCAAAGCATTTTGTTTTTTCTTTATAGAATCTGCATGGGTCTGTTTGCAGCAGTGATATCCACCATGCTGGGTTACAGAGGAAGTCTCTAAACACTGAAGTATAGTATTACAAGGTACACCTTTTTTTCCTCAGTAAAAGTTTGGACAAAATTAGTATTGCACAAAACCTTCAATGCATCAGATTTAAGATTAGTATTCACTATAATGTGAGGTTAGTACTGAAATAATGAATGTGAAATAAACATGTAGGCCTATCATTTGGGCAGTATTGATGGACAGTATATATGATGTTTCAAGTGAACAACCAGCCAGCATCCACAGTGGGAACAATTCTATGCAAGTACATACAGGGCACAGATTAATGAATTTGTGTCTGTCTAAAACTGCAAAACCAAAAAATTAAATCATATCATATCAGTCTTTCTGT
Organism: Siphamia tubifer; assembly: GCA_020466265.1. Classification (NCBI taxonomy): domain Eukaryota; kingdom Metazoa; phylum Chordata; class Actinopteri; order Kurtiformes; family Apogonidae; genus Siphamia; species Siphamia tubifer. Next base: position 9,764,788 of record CM035789.1, on the reverse strand, counting down.
ATCACCAGTAAAAGATTTAAAACAAATAATGTTTTCTAACCTGGTCTCAACGTTAGGGTTAAAGCACAGACTATGAGTACAGTGTCATATATCATCACAATAATATATTATTACATTATAATCTATTTTTATTGTGAGCGTTCAGCATATTATGTGAGGCTTTGGATGGTCTGAGGAACTTTTCCAGTGATGTGAGCAGCAGAGTACTTTGAGCTGCTCTTTAGTGAAGAACATGGTTTGAAATAAGGAAGTGAATTCAGTTCAGTTTAAACCTGCAGAGGAAACAGAGACACATTGTCGTGAGCTGACTTTGTGGTCTGGAGAGAGAGCGAGACAGCCCTGATCCGCCACTTATTTTCTGCTGCTTTTGAGACTTGAGTTTATGTTCATCTGTGGAACAATCGGCCCGGAGTTCAAATGGGCTGAACAGGTCCTTTGCTTCAGTTAACGGCAGATCCATGAGTCAGGATGAGCAGCAACAGTAAATCGGTAAACTCCACTGCAATAAAAGCAGAGATCAAGAGGCATGAATCTCTCCAGAGTGCAATCAACAGACTTTCCAAGCAGTTTGAAAGGGTAACAGATGCACAGCTGCGCTCAGGCCTTAAGGTTTACCTCCACAGTATTCAAGGTAAGCTTATCTTTCCTAACTTCATCATGGAATTTGATTTTTTTTCAATGTAGAAAACATAGTAACCTTTTATATTTTAAAGCTTCTATGAAAAATTATCTCATGTTATCAGAGTTTTGCAGGATGTCTCCAGACAAGATGTTCATTTAAAGGATGATGCATGTTTTGACTTGATAAACAGGGAAAAATGTGAAACGTCTGAGGAAATTATAAATGTTGACCTTGTTTCACTGTGCATTTTAACATTAGACACAGGGTGTGGGGGAACATGATAGCATAGAAGCGATTGATATCCTCCTCTGTGCTTCCTGTCAGTCAGCGTGTTTTTTGCGAGGAAGCAGTCAATGTGCATTTTCATTCTCATTTCACTCTGAGGGCAAAATTCACCTCCTGGCAGCAGCTGTATAGCGGCATTTATTTATCAGCCAACCTCTGGACACGGGCAACCAATGGCAACATCCCTCAGCAGCCATCGCCATGGCAGCAGGATGAAACCTGCTGTGCGGCCTACTTCCTGTCTGCCAATCTGCAACTGCCCTCAAAGCCACTTCCGTTCAGACAAACAGAACCTTTACATGTGAAGCTGATCAGTTTTACATCATTTCCTCTTATTGCTACTTCCCACTGATTCTTATGAAGGTGACACAATGTGTTACTGTATCACTCAATGCAATTTTTATGTGTAACATTTACCTTAAAAGCAGTGCGTGGTGGGGTCACACAGAGGCACATGAATAATGTAAAAGGAAACCTCATTAAATTACTTTTCTACATCACTTTATTCATTAGCGTATCATGCTCAGTCTGCTGTTTTTCTGTGAAATGCAGGTCAATCAGCTCCCTGATGGATTTTGGCAAGCTTTGAGGACTTTTTTGGATGTGCCAGATCTTGACATAGCCTGAGAGGGATCCCTTATGTGTAAAAACATTCAGTTGAATTTTTTCGTGTAATTAGGACAGGGTGTCTACGCAGTAGTGAGGATCAAAGCCAATATAGTCTCCACGGGGCCTGGATCTTAGAGTGTAGAGTTCACTGGTGCTAAAACGAGAGCCACCTCTCGTTTGGACTTAATAAGCGAGTGGGATGTGGTCGGTTGGCTGTGGGCCAAGAGCAGGATGGGAAAAAAGGGATGTTAGAGGGAAAAAAGGATAAGGTGCTCCAGGGAGCCAAATGAAGACATTTAAATGTGAATTTGACTATAGTGTTCACTGTAGCATGGACAGAAGAGTGAGCGATTGAGAGGGGGAAAGATAGATGCAGGAGCAAACAATGAAGGAAAAATGAAAAATCACCCAGCATGACCACTGCCCTTGGCCACTGTCCATCTGACAGAACCCGCCCATGGGTGTCAATGTGTCTGTGTGTGTGTGTGTGTGTGTGTGTCAGAGAGTTGGACAAAAGCTTCGTCTGTATGTGAGTCTTTTCTCGGGGAAAATGTACAGAGAGTGTGTTTCTACAACGTCTCTGCCTGAAGACAACCTGATTTTCTGCGTTTTACGTGGGTGTCTGTTTCACAGTAATTGGATTCACTGCACAGCACAGCAATCTGCAGCTCCCTCACACACACTCTGGACATGTCGTAGCCTCACACTTATGAAAAATTACACACATGTAGCGTCATCCTCAGAAAACAATGTTTTCATTTAAAACACAACTTAACTTCCTGTCTGAGGCTGTGTTTTTTATCCTGCTTCCTTGATGCAGGCAGCAAATCACTGCTTCTCTCAGGTTGTGCATCTCCCCTTGAGCCAAAGGCAGTTGTCAGAGGTCTTTTGTATTCAGTGTGAGTAGTTATTGCCCTCTCACTGACTGTGAAAAGGAGGGGGAAGCGGGCTGAGCAGGTGGACAGTCAGATCTTGCATTAAGGGATGATGGTGGGAGGTAGAGAGTGGTGCACTGTGGGAGAGGCATCCTCTGATTTCACATCAAGGATTTTTTTAATCAGAGAGTAATTAACACGAAATTACACCCAATAACAAATCAGGAGATGGATGTGTAATCATGCTTACTGCAGTGTTTTTGTTGCTGTACACAGCATAATTGCCATAGTTTTGTCTCTACTTATACTTTTGTTTGATATTAGTTGTTGAACTGGAAAAACCTTTATTGAACATCCTTCCCTTAATCTGAGAAAGTCTTAAAACATTTTTATACATATTCCATCATATGGAGTGTGCAATATTCTGGTATCTTTTTAACTATATAACTCTTTATAACTATAAAATTATTTATTTTTAATTCAAATTTTTTTCCTGCTGCACTTAAACTCATTCTCTCCAATACGTTCACATGATCCTGTCACACTGCTGTTTGGTTCATGTTGCGAGCCCAGAGCTTACCCACTTCTGCTAATGAACACATGCAGTAGTAGGCAATAGACTACAGATCAATACACTCACAGGAAATCTCTTTCCCTCACATGTGCGTTACACACACAATGAAACACACACACACACACACACTGTTGATACAGAGATCAGGAGACGATTGTGATACAGAATGTACCAAAAAAGGAGGAGGAGGAAGGAAGGACATGTAGGAGATGATTGTGCCACCAGAGCCAGGAAGATTGTAACACCTTAGCAACAAACAAGCCAAGCCTCCCACTGAGGAGGAGCCACACCAAGCCCCATACACACACATACACACACACACACACACACACACACACACACACACACACACACACACACACACATATACACACACATACACACACTCCATTAGACAGCTGAAGACAGATGGATGATTTATAAAACTATTCTGTCCACTGTAAATGAGACAGGGAACAGACACTTGGAAAACATTTCCTGCTCGAGTGCCTTTTTTCCCTCCACAAATACACCCATCTGTCTTTTTTACTGTCATTCCTCACCTATCCCTTCTTATTTACCCACCCTGCAGCTGATCTTTTCTCCTGCCACCCCCCACACCTCATTTAATCGGTCCAGCTTGTATGCATTGCTGCTTTACCACCAGCCTTTACCCACTGCCTCCCCCTCCTCTCCTGCACGGAGAGAGAAACATGGAGGGGAGGGGACACAAGTGGGGATGGGAGGGATGAGCAATAAAGAGAAGGGACCCTGCACAGTCTGAAGGAAGCAGTCAGAGGAAGGGAGAGAGAAAATAAAGGAGCAAAATGGATACAAGAGAAGCAGGATCGTCCTGTGCTCTATGGATTTCATATTGAAACAAGGAGTGGCATTTAGAGGGAGGGACATTGGAGGTTCCAGTGTGTTTGTATGAGAAGAGAGAGACGCAGAGTGTGAGAGAGAGGAGATGTGCATGTGTGAGTATGCGTGTGTGATGAGCTGTACACTCATTGAACCTGTGCAATAGTGTCTCTATCAGAAGCCAGTCTTGTTTGAGCAACGACTCGCCTCAGCGCCTCCTCTGTGCTGGTGCCGTGTTGCCACGCTCAATGCCTGATGCGCTCAGAGGACACAGGCAGCCCGGGAGACAGCAAGAGGGGCGTGATGGCCGGACGCACCCTGACTCGGTCATGCATCTCCAGATATCTGCCTGAGCTTCTGTTGGATTCTCCTCCTGATCCCCTTCAGCCCTCATCAGTGTCCTTCCTGTGTGTCTCCTGGAAACTGCCTGCCTTCCTGCTGCCGCGCTCTCTGAATGGATGCTGCTGTCAAAACACATGTGTGGCTTACATTGAGAGCCCATGATCTGGACTGGAGTGCATGCAGCTCTGGGTATACTGTGACATGCTGCTTTAGGAATCAGGAGAAAACTGGTGCATTTTTAAAGACTTTACCTTTTTCATTTACAGCTGCTGTTCATGATCACATTCTTGATGACGTATGATGCGGGGCAGTTGTTTTTCTGAACTGAACCATGATTTTTGCTCCGCATCAAGAAGAATGAAGAAGATGGTCTGAACAGCATGTGTGATGGAGATGCTGAACATGAGAATAATAATTGCAATCAGGAATGCTTCTTTCAAGATAATGAAGATTTATTTGCTTCAGTAGCTGCATACATATGCAGTGGATAGATTGTAGCTGGGTGTTTTCTAGGAACAAAAGAGCAGCTTGGACTGCACTGACAGTGTGCTGAAGGAAGAGTGGATTCTGTTTCAGTATTCCAGAAGATTCTTAATTGCAGTCAGTGAACAAATCTGTGAGTAAAATTAAAATACAAAAAATAGAAATAGGGATTTGGGGAATGGATGAAACCAAAAATCCCTCTGCTGTTGTATCTTCCAAGGAGAAACTTAATCTCCCTCCATGTAAGTTTTCTGTCTCTGTCGTGCTGTCAGATTCTTTTACATCTCAACACCCTGGCAAACTGTCAGTTCATGTCGCTCTGTCTGGTTTCATTCATCTACTGTGTGTCTACTGAACCCTGACCACATGAGTGGAGGCGGCGCCCTGCAGCAACGCACCACCTACCTCATCTCCCTCACCCTGGTCAAAGTAGAGGCCGTGGAGGAGAATGGAGGGGAGGCCAAGAACAGCACCCAGAGGAAAGAGGTGGAAGCTGGTACAGGGACTGGACCTGGTGGAATACCAGCAGAAGGAGAGGCCGGGGCTGAAGGTGGAAGCCCTGAAGGAGCTGAGAATGGAGCAGGTGTGTTCCCTGGGAAAGCAAACAATGATGACGATGCTGCTAATGTTAAAGGCAAGTTAACTGATCTGAAGGATGGAGAGAAAAAGGCCCTTAGCCCTTTGAAAGACAAGCCTCCTTCTACTGTTGATGTTGCGACTAAAGGAAATGAAAAGCCACCATGCAACCTCTCAATCCCCCTATCTGCTGAGAGAACCCAGATTCAGAAGGCAAAGTCCGAAGATGTAGACTTGACAAAAGGACCTGGCACCACAGAAGCAAAGCAATGCAGGTCTCCATCTTTAACCACCACTCCACCAGCAGAGGTGGTCGAGCCCAGTCGCACCCCAACAAGAACCAGCCTTCCCATTCGTCCAGCCGGACAGCGTCCTGTAAGCCTGCTGAAGTCTCACAGCAGTGTGGCCTCCCGTGGCCGGGACTCCAGGGATGGCAGAGAGCGCAGCCCTACCTCAGCCCAGAGTCTGGACCGCAAGGACTGCCGCATGCCTACACGCTCACCTGGCCCCTGCAGGGCTTCATGGGCTGAAGCAAGCAGACCAGAAGGATGGAGAGACCTACGGGATGATGTTCAGGCTGGAATACCACTGGACCTTGGAGGGGCAGTGCTGAGAGACATTCCAAGGAAGGAAAGGCTAAAGACCGGTTCAACGTCTCTACCTGCACCAGCAAACCAGGCCTCAAAACCGGGACGCAAGGGGAAAAGCCGCACTTTGGATAACAGCGATCTGAACAGCCTTTCTGAAGACCTGGGGCTGGCTCGAGAAGGCCAACATGCGCAGCAGGGTCAACGAGGCTCCGCTAAGGACAGGAAGATGCTAAAGTTCATCAGTGGCATTTTCACAAAGAGCAGTTCAGGGGCAGCAGGGTCATCTTCCACAGCGCCTCCAGTCTACATACAGAGAGATTCCAGTGAAGAGGAAGGTAGGGGGGGTCACAAAAACACATGACATCACTGTCACCACTTAAGCTCTAAATCCACCTGTCACGCATTATCAAAGGCACACAGGCTCCAGGCTTATCAGACATTCTGAAGCCTCTTCATCTGTGCAGAGGCTTCCATTGAAAAAGAGTCAGGGTGGGGTTGGGTGGGGTTGATCTGTAAATGAGACAGAATACACTTATAGGCTATAATAGTGTCACGTGTCACAAGAAACATCTTCCAAAGCCCTGTGCAACTGCAAATTGATGACAGATGAAGTTCTTTGATGTGAGAAGTGACAATAGAATGGTCTTGGACAGTCTTAATCTAATTCCCCTCAGAGCGAGGGCTGATTTCACACCACTGGAGGGGTAATCTTTGCACTCATTCACACACACATGCCCCACACATACATGCTTAAGCGATGTTCACAGCATGGGTTTAAATCTCATAATGAAGCCAAAGGGGAGAGAAGCTGTTTGAAAGAGCTGGTGGTGGATTGTGCTGCCAGAGTTTTTTTTTTTTTTTTTCCTTTCCTTGATTTTATTTCCATGAAGCTGCAATGGTCAAAAATGGAAAGACATGGGGTGGTGTTTGTTCACCCACACCAAACAGGGATGTGTGGATCTACAGCCAATCGAGAACATTTCTAATCCTGTCTTTCATATTCCACCCACTACATGTTCTGCCACTATATGGTGCTTTTGGGTTTGTTTTTTTTCTTCCCTCTCTTTCCCACTCTTTGTCTTTGTCTAGTATCATTCCAATTCCACCATGTCAGAAGTACTCCTGTGATAGTTAAAGATTTAGGATTTACATTCATTAGCTGGGACTTACCATCACTACTTCTTCTTTTTGCTGTTTTTTCGGCTGCATCATACAACAGTGCATCTCTTTCACAAGCATGTTTGCTCAAAGAGCGAGTGTCAGCCCGTGGAATGAGAATGTGTGTGTACGTGTGTGTGTGTGTGTGTGTGTGTGATATATTCATTCAGTCATTGTGTATTCACACTGTTACACACGCACACTGTGGATTCACTCAAGTAGTAGGGACAGCCGCGCCATTGCACTCACAGACATTTACCCATGCACATACATAGACATTCACATACTCAGGGCAGGAGGAAGTGTTGCCATGGCAACCGGCAGGACTGCTGCTTCTGCTGCTGCTACAGAGGCAAAACCTGATGAAACAGAGGAGTGGAGGAGGAGGTGTGGTGTGTTCATATGTATGCGTGTGTGTGTGTGTGTGTGTGTGACCATATATTGACACAGTCTGAAAGGATTTCAAAAATAACCCCCAAAAAAGAATTAAACAGTTTCAGTTTTCAATGTCAGCTACAGGCTACGTGGGGGTTGTTGCAGATGACACACAATTGGTTTGGATCACGTAGTATGGATAATTGGCTTTCCATGGAATCTGCGAGTCGAAGCAGCAGAAGGATCACACTGTCTGATCACTTTTGGCAACAGCCCTTGGCATATATGATCAAGCCCATAAGGGGAGCTTTGACTCACACAAGCACAGTCCATGCATGTGTGTAGATGTGTGTATGTGGTAGGAGTTGCCCTTTTTCCCAGGGAGCTGCCTGCAGCGGCGGCTTGTGTGTAACCCCTTTTTTTCTTCTCTCATCTGAAGCACATCCTGGCTGGTTGCATCTGTACAATGCTGGCCATAGATTTATCAGCCGGCTCTTGTTTAATCATCGTCTGTCTCTGAAGGACACATTATACATTCACACTCCGGATAGAGGATAGTGAACATTTTATCTGTGAGAGTAGTCATCCAAATCCTCTGTGTTTCTGTCTTTATTTTAATCTTTACACTTTTGGCATTTTTTGGTATAAGCTTTTTATGTCTCTCCCTTCCTTCCTTTTTTTTTTTTTTTTACATGTTTCCTTGGGCTCTCATTCTCTTTCTTTTTTGTTTCTCTAATATGCAGCTGGGTGTCTGGGTGTGGGCGTCACATCATATTGGAGGCAAGAAACCTCTTTTGCCCATTAGGCACATTGGCACAGCTGTGTGCAATCTGACCCTTATGTGTGTTGCTCACACATGTGCATGTTAACAAGGTTTCTCCAGTATAAACCAGTCAATGTGCGTGACTTTACAAACAAAACTCATCTGTCATTGTAGTTCACATGGGAGACACCACTCAAATCCACTGAGGAGCTGCAATCTTTGAGTGGCAGCCGTAGTGAACCTACGAAAGGCCACAGTCGCTTCACCATACAATTACAGCATGTAGGGGGCAAAGTGGATAATGAATGGTGTGACTGAAACCCTGTTGTGCCTAAAGGTTGCATTCATTACAGCGACCTGCTGCCACATGTGTGCTTATGGCGGCCAGGCATGAAGCAACTAAGTGATTTATTACTGACACGTAAACCATTATGATGACTTCCCCCTTTTTACTGTACATCAGTGGGTTTTCAAATAGTGAGGCGGGCCTCCCCAGGGAGGTGTCAAACGACTTCAGGGGAGGAAAAATAAACCTGAATAAAAAGAAAAAATGCGTAAATGTGGTTAACTAACTACAGAACATATCAAAATCACACTTCAAGTGAAAGTGAGAGAGGACACAGAGTCTCAGGCGACCAACAAACGGAGGAAGTCTGAGCCTGAATTTTTATTTAAAGTTTGTCTTTTGCTTCTGATGATGCTCCGTCCCCACAGTGTGTTATCGTGTGATAATATATATATTTTTTTTTAATAGGAAGCGTCATGAATTGTGGATGTTTTAAAACCCACAAAGGTGTAAAAATAGGGGTGGGGGGGGGGGATTGTTAAAGACATACGTAGATGTATGAAAATTTGTTTAAAAACTGTTAAAAATACACAAAAATGTGAAGATGTGTTAAAAGAGACATTAAAAAACATACACAAATGTTAACATTTGTTTAAAAAATATGTTAAAAACACAGAAAGATACAACACAGACATCTAGAAATGAAGATTAAGATGTTTAAAATGTAAAAAAAAAAAGAGGTTTAAGTAATATTAAACAAGAAAAAGAAAAGAAATATGTTTAGAACTAGAAAAGCATTCTGAGAGCACAGACTTCCACCAAGGTAGGACCCCCCCCCCAATCACCACCAAAATCTACTAATTTCCAGATCTTCCCATTACCAACCTATCCTGAAAATGTCATCAAAATCAGTGAATACGTTTTTGAGTTATCTGTACACAAACACACCAACCAACCACCACCGGCAAAAACATAACCTCCTTGGCAGAGGTGAAAATTATTGGGGAGGGGGGGGGCTGAGTTCTTTCTCACTATCCCACAGTTTGAAAACCCCTGCTGTACATGATCACAACGATGAATCTCCTCGTGACTCGCTGCCTCTCTGACCATTTGTCTCTGTCTCTCTTCAGTAAATATCGCCAACAGCCAGGAGTGGACCCTGAGTCGATCCATCCCCGAGCTTAGACTGGTGAGGCCAAAGTGGACCATTAAATAGCTGTAATAAAGACAGATGTTTTTTTTTTCTTAGTGATTTGTTCAACATAATTACAACATTTGAGTAGATGATGTTTTAAAGGATTGATGTGTGAGATTTAGGGGGTTTAGGGGGATCTAATTGGGAAAATGAAATATAATATTCATAATTATATTTTCAATAATTAATTGGAATGATTGTGTTTTTTGTTGGTTTTTGTGTGTATTTGTTACTTTATAAGGAGAAAAATATCAAAATTGGTAACAAGATAAAGTACCATGAGTTAATGAATGACTAGATTGTGTTTTTTTTTTCTCTTCTATTCAAGGGAATTTTGGGAAGTCTTAAAAGTGGAAAATCAGCGCTGGTGAACAAATACATTACAGGCAGTTATATTTCACTTGAGAAACCTGATGGTAAGGAAAAAGATTGTGTTCTTATTGATTTAAATACATGTAATTTGTAGTATAATTTGTGTACTGAATTTAGAATTTTCATTTCAAGTGAAAACATCCAACTATACAATGCTGGAATGTGATAATTAAAATGTATATTCTAATATTGTTTGACACATGTCCTCATATAGGCTTATATATGTCATATACTGCATTTCCGTATGAGTAATCCATGTATCTAGGTCCCCATGTTGCTTTTTTTTTTTATGTAAATATTACACTTTACAAGTAAAATGCTGCTGGAATGAAACTAATGACATTTTACCGCATGTGTGTTACTGGTAAAGAAAAGTCAAGTGGTAATATTTTCAGTGATGATGACTAAATATTTCTTTTCATTGGGTCAGGCAGTTGACTATTACAGTACATTGGTCACAAATAGAATGCTAATGTTAATGAAATATTTACCATGTGTTACTGATAAAGAAAACCCAAGTCTTAAATGCTGGTTGGCTCAAGTTTCCAAGATAAGTCTTGGGTCAAAATGTGAAATTCTTGGAATTAACACGAAAATAGATTTTACTCCAAAGGAATATTGGTCTAAGATCTACTTCAAAACACTGTCTGCACATTATGATCCATTCACTTTACAGGTTCTTTCTAGTAGAATACTTACTAATCCATTGTATACATGTACATAAACCACCATATATGTGGAATAACACATCATCATATATATTAAAAACATGAACCAGCACCAGCACTTTTGTCATTTGTTTTCTGATTCATCTTATTAAATTATGTAAGATTTAGTACATTTAAAGCCTGAAGCAGATACTGTCTAAATATTGTGGAGCAGTGTAATCTGTGTGTATTATTTTCTGCTTAGAGAGTTTGTGTGGCTTCAGCCTCCGTCTGTCACGGTGCCACCAGCTGGGTGTAGCTGAATAACTTTGTCATTGTCCTTGTCAGGTGGCAGGTATAAAAAAGAAGTGTTGGTGGATGGACAGAGTAATTTATTACTGATCCGGGAGGAAGCTGGACCACCTGATGCACAGGTGCGTCTTTGTGTTATTATGCATGTACATGTGTGTGTGCTCACATGACAGAGAGAGAGAGAGAGAGAGAGAGAGAGAGAGAGAGAGAGATAACAGGGTGAGTCTAATGGTGCAGACTTCACCATCCATTAGTTCTGTTGAGGTCATATCCTCCTCCTCTTCTTCCTTCTACAGTTCAGCAGCTGGGTTGATGCAGTGATCCTGGTCTTCAGTTTAGAGAATGAAGCCAGTTTCCAGGAACTGTACCAGCTCTACAGTCAACTCAGTTCACACCGCACAGACATCCCAGTTATAGTGGTCGGCACCCAAGGTCAGTGCATATGTTCGTTGTAATTTGTGTGTAATGACAATAAAGTCTCTCCTCTCCTCTCCTCTCCTCTCCTCTCCTCTCCTCTCCTCTCCTCTCCTCTCCTCTCCTCTCCTCTCCTCTCCTCTCCTCTCCTCTCCTCTCCTCTCCTCTCCTCTCCTCTCCTCTCTTCTCCCCTCTTTTGTTATAATCACATACACTTTAAACAGCCTCAACCCATTTCACTTGATAGTTCATATTTCTACATTATTAAATAAGCTAAATGGGCTATATTGTGCTTTATTTGATCTGATACACTGTGATGTTATAATGGCTTTATATGATTCTATATCATCCACCAGAGGGTAAAAGCTTTTACCCATGTCCTTCTCTCTGAGTATTAGCTTTTACCCTTTGGCAGTTAATAGAGTTCCTGAGGGGCAAATGGGTCATTTTTACTCCTCATTTGTACCTTCTTTTATTAAAATGTAAACTAGTGCGGCCATTGCGTGAGTCATCGAGGCCACAGTGACCCAGGAGACATTTTGAGGACAGACAGGTTTTGTAATATTCTGTCCTGATATTATTCAATGTTGCTTAATATGTGCTGAATATATAATATAATACAATTTGTTTACTGTGTTATGAATAGCACTTGATCGATGGAATATACTGTGTAGCAAGTTCAACAAAAAAAGAGTCACTGAGCGGCTGAGGTCGAGGCTTTTCCTATTGTGTGACACACTTGAAGTGATGTCACTGCGATTCAAAAATTAGTTTCGATTTTTTATTAATAGAAAAAAAGGTTTATTCAACTTATAGTACCGTGCAAAACTTATAATTAAAGTGATCACAGTGATCAAAGAAAATAGTCATAAAACCAGCATCCCTGTTCACCCTCTCTGTTTCTAACCAGGTGATCAGCTTACCAAATATTAATATTCCCATCCATATCTGTGACCTACTTTATTATTTCATCAACATGACCACACAAAACTCTAAATAATATTAAAATTAATGCATTAATGTGGATTAATCCATCATGATGATTAATGCGATTAAAGCGTTTTAATGCAGTTGTTTAGTTTCAAGTTGTTTTGTTGAAACTGTTGAAGGTGTTGAATAAACATGTTAATTTTACACACACACACACACACACACACACACACACACACACACACACACACACAGGGTAGAGTCTATGCTAGTCATGCAGCACTACCATACCAATTACAGATCCCACATGTAGAATATTGACTCAAGTGTATCACCTTCCAATAAATTAAAAGGACTGAATAATCCCACTCAGTAATGCTAATTAATGCAGGAAAGGTTAGCTGTCGTTAAAATCATAGTTTATCGAGCTGCACAGTGAATCAAATCACACCATAACCCCATTCAATTACAATTACAGAAGGTTCCTGTTTGAAGATCAGTAATAGTTTTAGTATTTTGCATTTGGTTAAATGGTGCAGAGGGTTTATGTGCAAAATTAGCTAAATGATAGTTACTGGAGTTTTGCTTTTTGTACAAATGTAAGTGTTAAATTTTTTTTAAAAGGGGGTTTTCAGAGTGATGAGTATTGTATTGTATTTTGTATATGAGTAAGGATTTGATACACTGCTATATAGTTATATTTGTTATATTATTATTATTATTATTATTATTATTATTATTATTGCATTGATATTCATATAAATAATTGCTCTGTACTGTAGACAGCATAGGGAATAGAGACTGGGTGTAGGAGTGTATACGTTTTACTTCTTCCGACTCCTTTTCGAGCATGTTTAATTTGATTTCTTTTAATTTAATTAAATGTGTATAAGTATGTATATGTGTTTGTGCATGTGAGTGTATGTCTATATTTTTTTCTTTTGTTTATTTATCAGTTCTATATGTATCATTATTGATATTTTGTGGCCTAATTTGTGTTGATTTTATTTTCTACATGTTGGAAATAAAGATAAAAAAATAAAAAATAAAAGAGTCATGCTTGGATGTTCTTTAATAACCAAGAAATATATATTACAAAAGAAATATATATTACAAACCTGTCCACAAAAACTGCAATATGATTTTTTTAAATTACGCATAGGTCTCTTTTAGGGCAAATTTACAGGATGTTTGACACTTTGACGTCAGGTTTTCATCTGATGCAGGAAGTAGATGAACCTGAGTGATTATACTAGTAACTACATCCTGCTGATGGAAAAAAAAAAACCCCACATACCTACAGTTTGCAGTGCTGCTCCAAATATCACAATGATGTATGTGCTGTTTCACCAGATAAAATCAGCAGTACCAACCCTCGTGTGATAGAAGATCAGAGAGCCAGACAGCTGTGTATTGATGTTCGTCACTCGCTGTTCTACGAGACCTGTGCCACGTATGGGTTCAATGTCGATCGAGTGTTTTCAGAGGGTGAGTTGATTTTATGTTTGCTGCCAATATCTTTCAGCCCACATACACAGAAAGAACTGCCTGAAGAGAGACAATAATACACACTTTAGCCTTTAAATTCATAAATAGTAACGTGGCTGACACTGTCAAGAATGACTGTAATAACTGTAAATGCATTTTAATCCAAGACTGACACCACCTTACTGCATAAGGAGATTTTATTGTAGCTTAGTTTTCTTTAAATTGTGACAGAAACAAAACACGAGATACTGAACTTATGACATGTGGTTCAAATCCTAGCTCCAACTGTTCCTGTTAAATACAAAACGCTAAATGTGTCCCAGTAGGACCTGATGGATTTAGAAAAGATTGTAGATGAAGGTCATATACAGTATAGGTGTAGTCCATTTGCTATTTAAATTTACATGTTTAAAATGTTTATTCCATAAATATATGTTTACAGTGCATTGTATTTTTATAGGATTATTCTGGAAACAACAGCTGCCAGTTTTTTTTTTTCTCCCTTTTATTTTTTAAATTATTATTATTTTACAATGCAGTTACTGTTGTGTGTTTGTTTCAGCTGCCCAAAAAATTGTAACTCAGAAGAAACAGGCAGCTCTGCAGGCCTGCAAGTCTCTTCCAAACTCCCCCAGTCACTCTGGAGGCTCTACACCTGGATCAGCATCCTTTCCTAGCCAGGTATCCCATCTTAACACACCTTATAGGATTATAATTTAGCTATGAATGTCTTATTCACAAAGGTAATAATAATAATAATAATAATACCGCAAACTTATATGCCGCTTTTTTGGACACTCAAAGACACTTAAATAATAATAATAATGTTATTATATTTAATAACAATAATAATAATGTTCCAAAAAAGAGAAAAACATTAATTTAACGCTAATGAATAGTGAGGTTTTTTATGGCTCTGTTGAATAATCATTTTCCAGTCTAGACAGATATTACATAAGGCCTAATAAAAATAGCACATAAATGAATGTCATCTGATGTAGTGTTCTCTTCAGAACCGAAGTGCTCTTCACTCACTTCTATTTGTTCTGCTCAGAAGTTTTTCTTTCATGTATTAACCCTGACGTCCTGTTGTTATACTGTCCTTGAATCACTGATCAGAAATCATTACTTACTTAAGGATCAGATTAGTTCCATGTAATGCACTGCAAAAATCCTAAACTTACCAAGTGTATTTTTCTCATGTCTAGTCAAAATATTTCATCCAACAAGTGAGATGAAATGAGAGAAATAAGAACTTGTTTTTAGACACTAAATCTTGAAAATGTTATTTCAAGGAATCTTACCAAGGTAAATTTCACTTGCTCCATTGCCAGATCTTAATTCACTTTTTTTTTATTCAAGCAAAAAAAAAAAAAAAAAAAAAAAAAAAACTGCCAATGGAATAAATTAAAATTATTATGATTTTCAAGATCTATTGTCTAAAAATAAGTTATTATGTCTGATTTACAAGTTACTCTTTAGGTGATTTTGATGAGATATTTTGAAAACAAATGAGAAAAATCTATTTGGTAATTGTTGTATTTTTGCAGTGTATTTACATTTTCTAAAAGGACATCTCGAGTCTTGGTAAGAACGAGGAGGTTTAAACTGGACTGGACAGTATCTGTGCTTTTGAATTCTTCTGCGGTGACAGATATTACAAAACAAAATCATCCATCACAGCAGAATCTCATTTTCTAAAGCGTCTTCGGGGTCGTTCATCACGCCCTCTGCATCTGTCTCAGTTCCATGAGTATCACATTCCACTCCTTCACAATGATCTAAAAAATTTAGACCGTCGATCATCTCCCGCTTTTGTGAATCTGTTTTACCCGTTTCATCTGGCAGTGTCACTTCCAGTCCATTCTCACCTTCTCCATCTCTTCCTCCACACCTCCATTCCAACCCCCGCCTCCACTCCTGACCACTTGACCCCACCGTCCCGCCCCACCTCCACCTCCTCTCAGGCCAGTAATGGCCCGAGTAGCGGCTACACCTACTCCCTCCCCTCCACTCCGGTGGTCAGTCACAGAGAACTGCGGGTTGCGCAGGGAGAGGGGGTAAGCAGTGCCAACCCACGGTCCCTGAAGAACATCCCCAGACGGCCCTCCCTCTTCAAGGTCAGTCGTTGCCAACTGTCTGTGTCTGACACCTCTTAGTGTCCTGTCATCTCTTCCTATCATTTCACTCCACTCCACTCTCTCTGACTCTAAAATCTTCTATGACATTTTAAATAAGTCATACTGTTGTACTCCTTTCAGAACCGAGATACAGAAAAGAAATCAGGTGATGCTAAAGGAGACGTGAGCAGCCTACGGGGCATTCCCATCAAACAGGTTTGGTGCACTTTTCTTTTTTTTTTTTTTTTACAGTATTTTTACAAATATTAAACTTGTTTTTAATTATTTAATTTCAGCCTTTGATACATACTGATAACTCTAGTGGACATTTCTTCTACAGTTGTATATTCATGTTAGTTCTATATCATATCATTACTGTAACTGTTCTTAATACCTGACCTGCACTAACATGTTTACATGTAAATCAAATACTTGTTGTTATTAGACTGTAATCACTTTGAATTTTTACATTGCGGTAAAATGGAGAATACATTTCAAAGTGATCCAGAATCCAGGATCTCTTCCAGATCACTACACCAATATTTAATTATTTGTTCCTTGTGACACTCCCAACGCATCCTGAAAATTATATCAAAATCCATCCATACATTTTGAGTAATGTTGCTGACAGACAGACAGACAGACAGACAGACAGACAGACAGACAGACAGACAGACAGACAGACAGACAAACTCTAGCAAAAACATCAATAATTGACATTATTATTAGTAGTAGTATTAGTATTATTATATATTTCTCTGCTGTTGTTGTTATCATTATGACTATAATTATCATTTTTCCCCTCATTCCCATTTTCTCTTTCATCATTCCATATTATTTAGTTAATTTTTACATTTAGTATCTTTTCATTGTAACATGATGTTGTCAGTATTGTTGTGTGTCATTACTCTGTTGTTGTTGATTTTTGTTTTGTCTTTCTCTGTCCACAATGTCTTGCTAATTATCACTAATAAAAAATAAAATGTAATTGTGCTAAAGTTTGTAATCAGACTCATCATGTCAATATATTAATGTGTTAATTTTGACACATTAATATATACCTTTTAAAATATATACTTATATTTAAATTCAGGCTTTAAGGGGTTAATTCTACCAACATTTCTTTACTCCATTTAACTTTAATACATAGTTTTCCTGTTCAATACTAATCCTTGTCGCAGCTTGGATATCATTTTTCCTCCTTCATACAATATTTACTCTTTAGTTTGTGTGGAGCACAATAATTTCTGCCAAATTGTACTTTTACCAACAAGGTGGGAACAAAGTGAACCAAAAAAAAAGCACTTGTCTGTTCATTTCGTCTTATATAAGCAGCACAGAAAAAAAAAAAGTGTTGTTTCATCCATTTCAACCTTTCTCAAGGGTGTTCTATTAATAATGTGCTAATGCTTTCAGCTATTGTAGTTGAAACCACTCTTTCTGTTACACTTTGAAGCGATCACCTTTTGTTGTTCCATCTAAATTTAGGCAGGTGCAGCATTGTTTGTTGCAAGTGTGGTGACCTTCCTTGTTGTTTTTGACAGAGCATCCTCTACAAGAGAAGTGGGAGTTCTTTGAATAAGGAGTGGAAGAAGAAATACGTCACTCTGTCCAACAATGGCACACTGTCTTACCACTCCAGCTCCAGTGTAAGAGAACACCACAAGGCTGATCAATAGAGCAGTAAAACACGGTGCATCAGCAAACGGTTCAGGGGCACAGAGCATATTTGCAGCTGTAGTTAGTGCCTACAGGCCTTATTTTTCTTAAAAAGCTCAGTTATGGCTTAAAAGTCTCCTGGGCCATGTAGTGAAGCAGCATCTTTGAATCTTTTTTGTATTGTATTGTGCTGTATTTATTTATTTATTTTAACCTTTATTAACAATATCAAGTGACAAACAATTTTTTTTTTTACATACAATACTGTGTGTGTGTGTGTGTGTGTGTGTGTGTGTGTGTGTGTGTGTGTGTGTGTGTGTGTGGCATGTAACGTGCAAAGACGCAAAATGTATATCTAAGCAGTACAGTATGAATGTGTTGTGTGTGGTGGAGTGTGTAAGATGTGTGTGTGTGGTGTGGATGTTGTACTGTAGGGGTCTGAAAAATAAGAAAACATAGATAGATAGATAGATAGATAGATAGATAGATAGATAGATAGATAGATAGATAGATAGATAGATAGATAGATAGATAGATAGATAGATAGATAGATAGATAGATAGATAGATAGATAGATAGATAGATAGATATATAGATAGATAGATAGATAGATAGATAGATAGATAGATAGATAGATAGATAGATAGATAGATAGATAGATAGATAGATAGATAGATATATAGATAGATAGATAGATAGATAGATAGATAGATAGATAGATAGATAGATAGATAGATAGATAGATAGATAGATAGATAGATAGATAGATAGATAGATAGATAGATAGATAGATAGATAGATAGATAGATAGATAGATAGATAGATAGATAGATAGATAAATAGATAGATAGTAATAAGGAATAAGTACCTTATGTTTCAGTATAGTATAGTATAGTATAGTATAGTATAGTATAGTATAGTATAGTATAGAATAGTATAGTATAGTATAGAATAGTATAGTATAGTATAGTATAGTATAGTATAGAATAGTATAGTATAGTATAGTATAGTATAGTATAGTATAGTATAGTATAGTATAGAATAGTATAGTATAGTATAGAATAGTATAGTATAGTATAGTATAGTATAGTATAGTATAGTATAGTATAGTATAGTATAGTATAGTATAGTATAGTATAGTATAGTATAGAATAGTATAGTATATTAAACTATTAGATTAAACTATTAATCTATCAGTGAATGTCTTTGAATGGTGGGAGGAAATCAGAGTACTCAGAGAACGCCTGGTTTTCCATGTGCCTTATTTAATTTAGTCATATTTATGACACTTTATGTTTTTTTTTTTCAGGATTACACACAGAACATACATGGAAAGGAGATTGACCTGCTGCGAGTCACGGTTAAAGTTCCTGGGAAACGTCCACCAAGAGCTGTGGCTCCCGCGGGGCCCTCCCCCCTCCCCCCCACCTCTGTACCTGGACTCAACGGCCTGAGTAAAGAGCAGACGGCAGCTGAAAACACCAGTACAGGTAACATCTGCTGCCGTCTGTGCAGCTCTATGGCAGTCTACATAGTAAATTTTGCAGTGTTAAATCAACACTTAGAGAGTTTATTTAACTTCTTCTAGAGTGTATTTGGTCCCATTGTCTCCAAATTAACACTGCAAAATCTACAGTGTAAGGGTTAACACTAACCCTGAATTTAAGTTTTTTTAGTTATCTGTACTTTACTTTAATATTTATTTTTATGGCAACTTTTGACTTTTATTACCTACATTTGTTCATAAACATCTGTACTTTATACTGATGACTTATATATCATTACATTCTTACAATAGACTTGTTATTTTTTCAAACTTTCATTAAGTGACTTCAGAGGGAAAATAAGTGGAGGAGAGAAATTCTGAGTTTTTATCTCAATTGTGCCCTTTTATCTCTTAATTTTGTAATTTCAACAAATTTTCTCATAATTATAGCTCATAATTTGCGACTTCTTATCTCAGAATTTTAACTTTTTAACATAATTGTATCTTTTTTATCATGATTTTGACTTTATATCTAATATTTATACCTTTTCTAATCCCATATTTATGACTTTTTTTATCTCATAATTTTGACTTTTTATCTAGTAATTATGCATTTTAGCTCATATTTCTGATAATGATAACTTTTCATCTCAATTGTGAACCCCCGACCCCATTTTTCCTAAATTTCTTGTCAATACCCACAAAACTGACCATATCAAACACATTATCTATACAATAACTCACTTTTGAAGGCTTTATATTTGGATACTTTTAAAACTTTTTAGATTTTTCCATGCTAAGTATTATTTCATCCATGGCAAATAATGCAATTTTACTTTTGTACTTTGTTACAATTGAGAAGTTGTACTTTTTTTTACTTCAGTACAGGAGTTGAATCATTACTTCCACTTAAGTAAAGAATGCAAGTACTTTTAACACCTTTGTATAACACATATAGAAACCAAAAAATATGTTGCATAAGAATTCAGTTTTAATAAATTCACCGAATGTGTGTTTTGAAAATAATTAATTCTAAACAAGCATTGAGCTTCACATGTACATTTCCATTGAGAATTGTGTCATCCTCATCAGCATATTTAACACAAATAACTTTGAGGAACTCAAATTGTGAAGAATATGAAGACACTGTGAACTCGACTGAACAAGAAAGCAGTTCAACACAGAAGAAAATGTGATATCGGAAAGAGCATGTTAGAAAATAGAACTGCATCTGCCACAATTTATTGAAATAAAACCATTTAAAAAATTGAATTAGAAATAAACATTTCAGAAAAGTTTGCATCTGCAGATGAGCTAATTAAAGGTCTGGTTGAAGAATTTGGTTGTAAATATTTTAAAGAATCATTCACTGGGGAGGAAATCACATTAGAAAACAATATAATATATTTAAACTATTTACAAACACAATTTCTAGGAAAACCTC
The DNA here is from genome assembly GCA_020466265.1 of Siphamia tubifer. Classification (NCBI taxonomy): domain Eukaryota; kingdom Metazoa; phylum Chordata; class Actinopteri; order Kurtiformes; family Apogonidae; genus Siphamia; species Siphamia tubifer. The sequence continues at coordinate 9,744,343 of CM035789.1, read as the reverse complement.
ACATGTATTTATTGTTAATCTGTTTAAGAGTTTATTTTACTGCCAAAAGGTCAGAGAAAAGATTATCCCTTTTTCACTGATTGATGAAGAAATATATATTTTGACGGATGAACACTTAAGTTATAGAGAAGTTACTTCAGAAACGTTTCTAGAAATGTGGAAGTATTTTAAGTGTTGCAAATATGTTCCCATATTATTCCTTCCATTAAATGAAGTGTAATGTATAAGTTATAAGTGTAAGGTAATGGGAAATATGGTGCATTCCATGGCATAAAAGTATATATATGTATATCATATATTTTCACTTTCACTGTCTCTCATCTTCATATATTCTTTCTCACACATACACATTCTCACTCTTACATACATATATTTTTACTCTTACATACATATATTCTCACTCTTACATACATATATTCTCACTCTTACATACATATATTCTCACTCTTACATACACATATTCTCACTCTTACATACATATATTCTCACTCTTACATATATATATATTCTCACTCTTACATACATATATTTTAACTCTTACATACATATATTTTAACTCTTACATATATATATTCTCACTCTTACATACATATATTTTAACTCTTACATACATATAGTCTCACTCTTACATATATATATATTCTCACTCTTACATATATATTCTCACTCTTACATACATATATTCTCACTCTTACATACATATATTTTCACTCTTACATATATATATTCTCACTCTTACATATATATATATATATTCTCACTCTTACATACATATATTTTCACTCTTACATATATATATTCTCACTCTTACATATATATATATTCTCACTCTTACATATATATATATATTCTCACTCTTACATACATATATTCTCACTCTTACATACATATATTCTCACTCTTACATATATATACAATTAATCCACATTATATGAATACCATGTGCTGTTTATGAACTTTCCACTTCCTCTTTTTTCTAACCAGTTCCTCAGTTGTGTCCAAACACGCTGTCGGTTGTGGATGACCGGTCTGGTGGTTTGTCTCCTCAAGGGGGAGACAGAGGACTTCAGCGCTGCGCCTCCTCATTATCCACCAAAGCACAAAGTGTTGGTATGTACAACATCAAAACAACAGATTAACAGCCTTCTGTAAATGAATATATATATGATTCTTCATTTTTGCGTAAAATGTCAGATGCTCTTGAAGGAACAGCTGGTCCTTTTGTTGGAAAAGACTCCGGCCAGGCATCTCCTATGAGCGACCGGAAGAAGAACAGAAGGAAAAAGAGCATGAACCAGAAAGGAGACGCAGCCGTTGGACAAGCAGAAGGTGAATTAAAGATGGATATTTATATTCATGTTACTCTGCTAAATGCTAATAAACAGTGAATTATACCAGTAGTCTGCTGATAATATAAGTATGAAAGGCACATAAATTAGTTATATGATAGAAAGGACTGTAAATATGATGAATAAAAGTATGTGTGGTCATTATTTTCAACTTTCTCATGAGAAGTGTTGTTTTAAAGCTGACTTCTATCTTCTTCTTCTTCTTCTTCTGTAAAAATATTTATAGAACACTATATATCTTTGTTCTGTTTTCTTCACTGCCTATTCTTAACACTTGTGCACTTTTCTTTTTCTTTTCTTTTCCTCTTTCTGTGCTTATCTCTTGCTCTACAGCCAAACGCAAAATGTGGAAATTAAAGAGCTTTGGTAGCTTGAGAAACATTAATAAAACAGGTAACAAGTGAGGGTTGACAGACTGAAGCAACTTGTGCTTTTATTAGTAACACACATTCTTGTTTCTCTGTCTGCTTCCTTTTCTGCATGCTCAACACTCTTCATCTCACTGAGTCATGTTCACATTAATATCCATGTGTTGAAAATGTTTTGTGTTTTTATTAATTGCTGCTTTTGTTTTCATTGATTGCTGTTCTAATTTTTAAGTCTATTGTTTTGACTCATACTAATTGCAAAATATTTGGAGACAAACTGATTTTTCCTGCCTGTTTCTGCAGAGGAGGAGAATGCAGACTTTATTATAGTGTCATTCACGGGGCAGACGTGGCACTTTGAGGCTCAGAGTCAGGAGGAGAGGGATTCCTGGGTGACTGCAATCGAGAGCCAAATCCTGGCAAGTCTGCAATCCTGTGAGAGCGGCAGAAACAAGGTTAAGTTCTAATTATTCTGTAGTAAACACTGTGTCATTTTTGCAGATTTACTGGAGGTGTGAATCTTCACTCACATAGTGATTCGATTCATATTAAAATGCACAACAAGTATCACATCCTCAACTGTTAAAGGGTATGATATCAAGTAGTCAAGTCAATGTGAATATATTTTTACTAAGATAGCACCTTCAAAAGTCAGATTAAATGGACTATAAAATACATATACTCATACTGTACCTTTAAACAACAAGGTTTAGACACAGGTTTACAACCATATATGCATTCAAGGACCATACATTTAATTATAAACTAGTTTAGTTTAGGTAATTCATAAAAACGAAAAAAGCAACATTAGAAAAAAATTCCCTTTACATTTTAACTGAATGTCCATATTATGAATGAAATGAGAATAAAGAAGAACAATCTAATATTTTTTCCCCTATATATATAATCATCAATACAATATGTGCCATCATTGCCTTCAGTAATTAATTATTTATAACTCAATATCATTCAAAACATCACTACATAGAACACTGTCTTAACCACAGGGTTCATTTCCAGTTATTCCATAGTGTGTTGGATTTACTGACTTTACCAGTTTGAATGCATAATGGCACTTGTCCTATAAAAAAATAAATAAATTAATACATTTTTAAAATTGCATATTGTTCTTAAAATTAATGGCAGAAGGATGTGGCATTGTTCAATATTAGAGTCTTGGATAGGTCAAAAATTAGCAATAACACTGCATTAGTTGTTTTTTGTGAGATTGAAAATGTGTTTTTAATGTGTAAATCAATGTGGTACTGAGACCTGAACTGAAAAACAAACCTGAACAAAAAACTACTACTAATCATACAATCATAAAATAACTAAATAAATCAGACTCATGAATCAGTTAAATAACCTACAAGTGTTTTTGAATCACTTTTAATTCAATATGAGTATCAGTGTTGCTCACCTCAGTATGTGAATCATACAAAACAATAATAGAGATGCTAACATTCACTATTGTGATGAATCAACGATAATTTGAAGTAATAAAATTCCACACCTCCAGTAGTTTCAGCTCATTTGTTACCTCACAAAATCACATAATCCAGTATTAAATATACATTATTTAACAGTTATGATTCAATGTACCTTTCCATTGAGGTATTACATTGTGTATGAATGCCTGGTTATGTGTGTGTGTGTGTGTGTGTGTGTTTATCATTGTGTTTGTGATCATGCAGGCACGGCGGAGCAGCCAGAGTGAGGCTGTAGCGCTGCAGGCCATCCGTAACGCCAAAGGCAATGGTCTGTGTGTGGACTGTGAAGCACCGAGTGAGTTCAGAAAAGTCTGCATCATTCCCTCCAGCTGCAGATTTTTAATTATTTCTTACTCCACCGTCACTCAACTATTCTCTGTTGGCTCTTTAGAACCATGTCCCATTTGTTCTGCCTGTTTTTTTCCTGTAGATCCCACCTGGGCCAGTCTTAATCTGGGTGCACTCATCTGCATTGAGTGTTCAGGGATCCACCGTAACCTGGGAACTCACCTCTCTCGTGTTCGCTCATTGGACCTGGACGACTGGCCTGGAGAGCTCACACAGGTCCTTGCTGCTATCGGGAACCACATGGCCAACAGGATCTGGGAGTGCTGCACCCAGGGCAGGACCAAACCCACGCCCAATGCAACACGGTGGGTCCATCTGAACTCTGCTGAATGCACTTAATTCACTCTTCAGTGTAACGGACTTCGATACATTTAATACACTGAGGAAAAACATAAATTATTTTATGTGCCTGTCTAAATTTATATTGCTATGGAAATCTAAATCAAATCTTATATTCTAATATTAAAAGTGTGCATCTGTATTGATACCTCATATGGACATGTGTTGCACATGAGCATTTTTTCTACAGATACTTAAATCAGTGGTTCTGGTACTTCTTCAGATTGTATGTTGCACTTCTAATACTGCTGTTTTATCCATGTCTCATCTGAATTTATACATCACCCACCAAAGACTGAATCTCCTGGACTGACCATGGTGTATTATTACAATTAGAATTAGAATGTCTTTATTGTCATAACACAATCCACTTTAAGTGTCATAATATATATATATATATATATATATATATATATATATATATATATATATATATATACACTTACATACGTACATATATGTATATAAAAACAGTAGAAAAGTTTTTTAAAAAGATAAAAGGAGTACCCTAGATAAAGTAAACATAAATATCTATCTAAACGGCAAAACATGCAGGGTGTAAAACAATAAAAATTAAAAAAAAAACTCATATTAATACTATCCATCCGTTAATCCCAACTGGCAGTGTTAAGTGCTATCGGGCTGTCATCATGTGGAATAATGTACTGCTATGTTTACTCTCAAATTCCATATGTGTATGTTGTGTTTTGGTCATGTAGAGATCTGCCTGACTAATCGTTGTCTACAGGGTTTATACGTCACCTTTTAGTTTGCATGTTCTCTCCATGTCTTCGTGGGTTTTCTCCGGTTTCCTCCCATCATCCAAACACATGCATTGATAGGGCAGAACTCCCTTGAAATAGAGATCATTGATCTCAATGGGACATACCTGGGTAAATGAAGTTTAAATAAAAATAAAAATAAAAAGTATTGCTGGGAACCTTGGTGAGGTGATACCATAAAACTAGTAGTGTGTACTAAAATTCCAGGTTTTTTTTTTTCATAATGACACCAAAAAAAGTTGAGTAGAGTTACGTCAATACTAGTGAAAACTCTATAGTCTTTGTGTGTTTATTATGTATGACACTGCATGTGTGTGTGTGTGTGTGTGTGTGTTTTTTCCAGTGAGGAACGAGAGTCTTGGATTCGGGCTAAGTATGAACAACGGGCGTTTGTTGCACCTCTTCAGCCGGCATTGAGTAACCATTTGCCCGGGGACAGTATGCCAGAGTGGCTGCTGTCTGCAGTGACTGAGAAAGATCTGCCCAGGCTGCTGCTTCTGCTGGCTCACAGCAACAAGGAACAGATCAATGCTCAACCAGCTGGGCTGCCTTCACCGCCTCACACTGCCCTGCACGCTTCCTGTCAGCAGGGAGATGTAGTCATGACCCAGCTGCTTGTATGGGTGGGTTTCTCCTCTTATGTTTAATGCTGGCCCCTCATGTGGCACCTATTGGGAATCTGTTTAATACAATGAGGGAAATAAAAGCAAACAATACAGGTAACATTAAAAACCATAGGTACATGGTCATCAATGTTAACATACACCTCAGGAAATAATTAAGAGACCACTTCAAAATTACACAAACACCATTGAAAACCTCTGGAATGTGATCAAGAAGAAGATAGATGGTTCCAGAAAGCTGAGCACCTGCATTTTTTCGTGACAAGAGTGGCTTAAAGCACCAAACACTGATGTGAAACAGTGGTGGAGAACATGCCAAGATGCTTGAAAGCTGTGGGTGATAATCAGGGTTATTCCTCCCAACACTCACATCTGACTTTGTGCTGTGTTGTTTAAAGATGAATATTATACTTTTATTGAATTGTGGAATTTGCTGATTCTGTCACCAGTTGATAGAATTAAACAAATATCACTGCTCTACAATTTATTTTTAGAAAGTATCTGCTTCAGACTTTAATGTGCTAAATCTTACATACCAATATTCCTTTGGACTAAAACCTAATCTACTGTTCATTCTAAGAATTTCACATTTTGACCCCAGACTTATCTTGGAAACTTGAGCCAACCAGCATTTAAGACTTGAGTTTTCTTTATCGGTAACACACATGTGGTAACATTTCATTCGTTTTATTCCAGAAACATTTTACGTGTTGACCAGTGTGAGTGACAATGTGAGAATGAATGAGTAATGAATCTACTGTACGCACTTTGAGTATGCATTCATAGAAAAGTGCTATATAAATCTAATCCATTATTATTAATAACCGAATTATCCTTAAATAGAATAAAACCTGCTGCCTCTTTCTTTCTTTCATTCATTCAGAGTTGTTTAGGTTGACTTTGTGTCAGCAGTTGGAGATTCCTCTTCTTATTTAAGCATGACCGTGCTCTATAGTTTGGTTGAGAAAATATAATAATGAATAATAATATTAATGGATTGGATTTACATCGTGCTTTTTTGGCCACTCAAAGCACTTCACATTAGTGACCCATTATTCATTCACTCTCACATGCTCTCTCTGGTGGTGGGAAACTACAATTGTAGTCACAGCTGCCCTGATGGAAACGTGGCTGTCATTTTGCACCTCTGACCACCACTAAACATTCATACACCAGTGTGAGTGACACTGGAAGCAAGGAGGGTAAAGTGTCTTTGCCTAAGGACACAATGGTCTGACTAGGTGTCTCATAAAGATATTTTCATCATTCATAGTGGTATTTTGACAGTATTTTACCCAAGAATAATTCATGTGTACTTTATACCTGAGCTTGTATGATTAATTAAATGTCTTGCTTCTCTTTTTGTTCTTCTTTCACAGTATGGTATTGATGTGAAAGTGAAAGATGGCCAGGGTCAGACTGCAATAATGCTGGCCAGAAAAACAGGAAGCAAAGGCTGCATTGATATCCTACTTCAACACGGCTGTCCCAATGAGACCTCCCCGACCACTGCCACTCCTGTCCTCTCCCGTCGGTCCAGCACTGCCAGCCTGGGACGAACCAGCTCCAGGAAGCGGGTGTCATAGCATGGACCAGGAGGATATCACAGATTATAAACCTTTTAACAATGTGGATCCAGGAAGATCTGAATTTGAAGGCTGTAGGAAAAATAACTACGGACAGAATTATATACCATAGTACTAAGGATTTAAGAGTTTCTGAAGACTGAACAACATATCAAACAACTTAAAAGCAATATTCCTTCAATTTGTTGACATATTGCTGAAATTCTGTGTTGTTGACCTCATTTCAAAATGACTCAAGTAGAACTTTGTAGCTGTCTACTGTAATTGTACAACAGACAGCTGAACTGCATCTGTTTCACTTCCTCTAGAAGAAGTGCAATAATCCAGCGATGATGAAAAGCAACAAGTTTTGAGCATGCATAGAGTGAAATTTTGGGGATGACTGTATGGTCACAGTTGTGAGAGAAGTGATAGTTGAATGAGAAGATGATGCTTTTATTCAGATTTGTTGTGACTGGACCAAAACAATTTTCCCCCCTTTGGCTTTACAAATAAAACATAAACCTACAATATGTCATGTTGTTAGTTATGTGTGCCTGTTCCAACAGTTAAGGTCAGTTTAACCAATATAAACAGTTTTTTCAGTGATGAATCAGCTCAGATAATTATGGCATTCTTAGACTAGATAAATCAATGGTTTGGAATATGAAATATGTCAGTGTTACTCTCACAGGTCAAAGATATGGCGTTTTAATATAGTGTAAATGTACCTATACTACATACTGTACTTAATGTTAAACTGTAACAAAGCCACAACTGAAAAGTCAGACTCAATTTTGTAAATTATTTCTTACTGGTAGTTTTGAAAATATGTCAGATTTTTTTGGGGCTATGTTTGTTTTTTCATTGTCTTTTATAATTTCTTATTCTTTTACATGTCATAAAAGCAAGGGTAACAAGTAAGCACATGGTTTTTCCATAATAACATGTGGCAGCATTTTTGATTTAGGATAGCAAAGGATGAGATGAAGATATGAATGACATGAATCATATTCATATCATTGTTGTGTAGGTCTATCCCATACGTTTATGGTGAACTATGAACTGATCACAGATGTCAGTGTTCTTTTTGACACTGTGTGGATAATGTGAATCCCTCATGAGCTAAAAGAAATGACCACAATGAAATAAACTTTTTTAATTAGCATTATTATGATCATTTGTCGTGTTTTGCCTCCTCTTTCTGGCCTGTAGTGACTCATTCAAACAGCAAGAGGCGCCATTTCCTGGATTTTGGACTTTTGTTGACATACGTCATCACTGCGCGACGCTAGACAAGAAGGGCTATAATTACAATACATTTTATAATCCGTGGACGTGTCTGAAAACACAAGAAAGAATAGTGTTCTACGCGGATAGACGTTTTTAAATGCGTAAGTCGATAAACAGTAAAATAGACTGCATATTTAAAAGCAGATGTTTTCTCGCGAATAATATCTGTATGGTTTAGATGGTAAGTAACAGTTAAAATAATGCAGACAAAAGTAGCTAAGCTCTGCTAGCTTCTCCTTTAATTAATGGGATTTTGGCATAATATATGACACATTAATAGCATTATTCAGTGTCTCTATATGTTCCGTGTATAATATTGTGATGGAGTTTATGTAAAGGATATCTATAGTATTGTGTTGACAAATACAATGATTGTTTCTCAACTTATGTTAAACAATGAAAATATTACAAAAATGACTCATATATGGTGGTTTATGCACATGTATACAATCGATTTGTAAATATTCCACTAGAAAGAACCTGTAAAGTGAATGGGTCATAATGTGCAGACAGTGTTTTGAAGTAGATCTGATAGATTCAAGACCAATATTCGTTTGAACTAAAACTAACTTATTAATTCTAAGAATTTCACATTTTGATCCAAAGCTTATTTTGGAAACTTTAGCCAACCTGCATTTAAGACTTGAGTTTTCTTTATCAGTAATACACATATGGTAAAAAATGTGTTTATTCTGGAAGCATTTTACTTGTAAACCAGTGTAATTGGCATTTCACTGATGGTCTCAAGCCTCAAGTCCAGGTTGTATTTTGTAGTTTACTGGCATCTGAATAGCATTGTTCAGGAAAGGTAGCAGACAATTCAGTTGCTCTGAATTTGCCATTTAGAGTTTACTGGGCTGTCAGTTATTCTCCTCTCATCCTCCCTAAGATGCCGTTTGGTTTGATTTTGATTCATTTATCTGTTGTTCTGAAATGCTACAGGTTCACACATCTCCAAACTACTGATGACCTCACTTGACTTATTATATTTACTTTAAGGGTCTTGTTTCCATGTTTCCATTTTCTCTGAGCCAGGTCATGACACGATGGGTTCTTGTTTGTGAATACTTATTTGTTTAAGATGGGTCATTCAAAATTGCTAGATATAATAATAATCGAAGCCACACTTTTTGTATATCTTACATGCTATGATTTCAAGACTATTGAAATTTAACCTTCAGATGAAAATGACAGTTTTGTCTCTTTCTGCAGGTGGACTGTAGTGCATGAGCAGCTGCAGCAGCAGGGATGAGGATCCGACTTCACGGTCCCAGCTATGCTGCCAGCCTCGTCATTGAGCTCAACCGCTGTCGACAGTTACGTCGCTACTGCGATGTGCTCCTACAAGTTGGAAACCGCACATTTGCAGCACACCGTGTCATACTGGCCTGTGCTGGGACTTATTTTGCCAACCTCTTTGCCCGGGCTCCGGCATCTTCCACTGCTGCCTTCTCTTTGGAATTTATCTCTCCTGCCAATTTTGAAAAAGTGCTCACATTTGTGTACACAGGAGAGATCTTGATTGACCTCATAGATGTTGGGGTACTGTATGAACTTGCTGAAAGGCTAGGGGTTAGCGAACTGGTGAAGGCTTGTCATGCCACCTTCCCTGATTTGCAGGTTTCTGTGTCTGCAAATTGCAAGATAAGCAGCCCTGGAGACCCCTCACTGGACACCAGCATGGTTGCTGCTGCTTCCACAGTGGCTTCTGTTAGTGCTGCTTCTGCATCATCTGCATGCTCCTCTGCTGCCTCCTGCTCATCTCTCTCTTCATCAGTTGGTCTATCAGCTGCCCCGACCCCGGCTGCTCCCTCCCCATTCTTCCAAACCAGGGCAGGTAGAACTAGCAGTGAAGCTCATACTGGTGCTGGTACTTTGTCTCTGGACCTCAAAGCGGAAGATATCCAGTCTCATGTAGGATATGGGCAGATGACGACAGACCACCAGCTCTCAGGAGGGCATAATCTTTTAACCAGTAATCATTCTACTCCAAGTGATACTGGACTGCCTCCAGCTCCTGTGCTCCATCTGAAGACTGAGCATGGCGTAGAGGAAGAGGCAGGTGGTGGCAGCTGTGTGGAAGGTGGAAGCCATGGAGAAATTATAGTCTCTGAGAGCTTGAGAAGTGCACCTTTGCAGTCTGACTCCTGCTCTTTTCCTGACTCCTCAGCTCAGCTTGGAACTGAAGCCTGTGCTGCTACATCATCCCCGGGTGAGACTCTCAGCAGTGTGCAGGTGGGAGTTGTTGAGGATGAAGTGGTGAATATGTCAAGAGACAACAGCCTTTTTGTAGAAGCAGAGGAGGGAGAACATGAGGAAGACAGGGAAGCTTTGCAAAGAAACGGAGAGATGCCAGTACCAGAGGAGGAACAGTGGAGGCAACTGGCAGGTGAGATCATCGAACTGAGCGATGATGAGAATTACATGGATGAGGGAGATGAAGAAGAGGATGACGAAGATGACCTTGTGTGTCTGGAGAACAGGGAAGGGGCAAACACAAGTCAACAGGTAATGCCATTGACCAGGAAAGTTTTGACAGGCATTTATGGATGTATCTGCATGGTAAATATTTGCCAGAAATAATCCTGAGCACATGTGGTTCTATTATTTATAGATGATAGTTTTTGATGCAGTGACATAAGACCACATGGCTGTAGCTTGTGTTCTTGTATTTTACACAGAAATTTCTCCAGATTGCTTGAATATATTAGTGCAGGAGAAATATCTAAAGTCTCCTGTACTTCTTTAATGAAACATATGGTCCATCTTTGCCCCTAAAGGACTTGGCCTTTCATGGAGGATGTTTTTGGACAAAATCATGATAATGATGTTGCGATTTGTAAGCCTCAATAGTAGAATTTATTGCGTACTTACAAAGCTAGCAACAAAACATTTTATATTTTATTTCATTTTCATATTGTCTTCAATAAAATGCAAATGATGGTACATTTAGAAAACTCAGTTTTCTGTTTGTATGTACATTTTCCAATCTTTTATACAGATAAGATTCTTTCTTTTTCAGGTGACAGTGGACATCTTTTCATGTAAAGCTTGCGCAGTGCCTCTCCCAGCTGACCCAGCTGCCATCAGAAGTCATGCAGAGTCCCATCTGACAGAGCAGGGACTCTGCAGGGTGTGTGGAGCCTCTTTTCCAGACCAAGGTGCCGGTGTCACACACGTCCTTTCCCACATCGGCGTACAGCTCTTCACCTGTGACATGTGCCGCTTACAGTTTTGCAGCTTAAACAAACTACTGCGCCACCACCGGCAGGCAGCCTCATGTTACGCCATATCACCGGCTTCACTAACCACCCAAGGCCTGAGCTGTGAGCTGCAGTGTGCTGTCTGCTCCAAAACCCTCAGCAAAGACTTCCAGGTTAGTGGCTAAAACTTGTTTTGTGAGTATTTCAGCATGCAAATTGCATCACAGCAGGATGCATTTTGTTTGAGAGTATTAGAAAAGAAACAACTGTAATTTCTTTTTTCACTTATCTCTCTAAGGTCAAATCCACCACATTTACACAATATTAAGTCCAATTCTTGAAGTATATTTGCATGAATGTGGCAAACAGTAACATTTTAATCAAAAGGAAGCTTTGTGCTTTTATGATCTTCACAAATTACTAGATGATGCAAGGTATTTACTGCCAGCAAAATACTTACAGAGCTAATTATGTTTACAGGCTTCAGATAATTGTTTTAAAAGGGGAAGAAAGATTATTTTTCTAGCTCAAGATAAAAGATAGAGTAAGACGGTGTCTATGTTTTTTTTCATGACTTGCATTTTTAAATGTTCTTTTCCCGAACATATCACACAATCTCTTATCTACTATTACCATTAGGGTATTAGTAAATTATCCACCCATAACAAGAAAGGGTCATCATATCAATATAGTGTGTCATCTTGGTCTTTAGTCTATGAAATCTAAAGCATCATAGTCTTTGCTCATTTGAAAACATATTTTTATGTCCTTTATCCTTTATGAAATTCTTTCATATGCTGCTACTCTTCCCACTTCTGTCAACCACCCTTGGAATGGAGGTTCCCCATATTTCTTCCAGTTCCTCATGATAATTTGCCATCCAGTTATTTGAACAATCTGTGTCTAGTCTTTCAGTGGTTTGCAAAAGCATTCACTAATAGATTTCCTGCTTTTCACCTCATCCTGAATAGCAAGAATTATGCGTTTTTGTTTTTTTAATTAAATCACTACCATGTGGTCATCTCACAAGTGAACAGAAAAAAAGAAAAAAAACCATATTGCTGTTCTCATCTCTTACCTCCTCCACAGGCTGTCAAAGACCACCTGCTGAGCCATGTGTGTCCCCAGAGCCTGAGCTGTGGAGTGTGTCACCTCACACAGTTTTCTTTGTGCTCCCTGCTGTGGCACGCACTCACCCACCTCTCTTTGTCCATCTTCTCCTGCCCACATTGTGCCCGCTGCTTTGTGGAGCGCCCCCTACTGGACAGACATATGACTGCACATGCTGAGGAGGCGGCAGCCAAGGAGAGGGAGCGTACAGCGCTGAGGACCTACAGAGCTGGGGCAGATGGAGATGGGGGAGGAGGAGGCATGGCAGGAGTTGAAGAGCTGCACTGCTTCCTTTGTCCGCAGACATTTCGCTCCTCCTCTGCCTTTCAAAGCCACCTCAATGTGCACACCTCTGAGTCTCTCGGGAGCGGCGGAGCTTTCGGGGGATCAGGGTGGCTAGGCAAGCGCAAGGCTGACCTAACTGCAGATTGCCCCCCTTCCTCTTGCTCCTCCTCTTCCTCCTCTCAGCGGGAAGTCGGTGGCCTCATTAAAATCTCCAACTTGGGTCTGGGCATAGGAATGGGCTTCAGTTTACAAGATAAATTTTTTCAGGGGCCTGTACACAACCTCCCCCCCCCAGTCTTAACCAACGGAAGCTCAGGACAGGATGGGGGTGCAGCAGGAGCTGCAGGTGTTCGTGGGAAATGGTACCGGTGTCGCTACTGTGGCAAACGCTTTGCCCACTCAGGGGAGTTCACCTATCACCTCCGGATCCACACTGGCGAGAAACCATACCAGTGCAAAGTGTGTCTGCGTTTCTTCAGGGGCAGGTCTACCATGATCTGCCACCTGAAGACACACGCTGGCGCTCTGATGTACCGCTGCACCGTCTGCGGCCTTTACTTCTCCACATTGAAACTGGTGTCATCACATATGGAGCTGCATAAAGACCATCTGCCCCCAGACTTCAACATTGAGCAGACCTTCATGTACAACGACCACTCTAAAGAACCACTTTCCACTGTGGACACATGATCAGCTCTGTGTCAGACTGTTGTTTACCTGACATTTGTCACCTCTTCTGTCTGGTTGTCGTGGACCATTTACCGCATATAACAGACTTACAGAATGTAGTGAATATATTATCTGTTGGAAAATGTTGGCTGAGTCAGCCTGTTTGAGGTTTTTATTCTCTGTGAAGTAAGAAACAAAGAAGCCACTTGGTGGCAGTGTGTCCTGTTAATGTTTCTGTGAATAAGAGCGGCTGGTTGATTGTTGAGTGTGATGTAGTCTGCTTGTATTATGTACTCCAAATAACTGCATCTTTATAACTTCAGAATAGATGTCAGTTTATGATAATTACACTGTCACTAAAGTAGCTCTGCATTGTAGCATAGACATTATTGTCCTATATATGCAGTCAGTATTTTCCAACATAGACATTTTGTATATGTCCTTTAAAAGATTTATTTTTCACATCATTTCACTGGTTTTCTGAATTGTGTTTTGAATAAAGTTTTTAGTTGATTTAATACAATGTAACAGGTTAATTTAATACAATATAACAGCCACGCAGAAGATGTTAAAGTGCAAATGTATTTTTCAGATTCTTCTCATTTGTTTCTGCAACTGAAACATAAGTTTTGTTTTTAAATGGTTTATTAGTCACATATCGTCTTGACTAAATGGATGCCATGTGTGTTAGAATATCTTGTGCCATAGTAAAATGGCATTTAAGTGCCCATTTCAAAAGTGTATATGTATATTACCTCATATTTATGATGACAGTAGAACTATTTATTAAGTAATTATTTTTATGCATTTATATGTTTTCCCTTTGTAAAGCTATCTATACATATGGGCCATTTTGTAACCTTGTTTTTGGGATGAAAAAAGGAAGACTTTTATCACCCCCGGATGATTTTTAATCTATTTTACCTTTTTTTTTTTATAATGTCCTACACCACAAAACCCTTCTGTCATCAAAATTCCACTGATGAACTAGCAGAAATCTGTGAAGTATTTGTGACCTTTCTGCTTCCAGGGGCTCATGACTTTTGCCCTTTTAAAACTTCCAGTCTCTTCCTGCTATTGTGCCATCTGTGGACTCAAATCTCCTTTTTCCTTTTTCTGCCTTCAGTTTGCTCAGACTGTTAAAAGTGACGCATTGCAGATGGAGATAGATATCGAAGTCAATCTAACAAACATAAACATTAGCTGCAAAAGCATAGATAGCCAAGTGCAAATGCAGCAAACTGGTGTAGAAAAATAAACATAAAGCCTCCGCCAAATGCTTGACTGGTGATTTTTCATTGCGCTGCTAACAAAGTACAACTCAGATTTTCCAGCTTGGATCCAAACAGTGAGTGGGACTTTTATTGTATGAGAATAGTTAAACAGAGCATCCAGAAACAGATAAGCATGGATTAGTGATATGTCTGCTAAGATACTTTCTGACACTTCTATAATGCATAAACTTTGACTGGTATGATCTTATCTGTTATTGGACATACGATAGATTTGTTTACATGCATTCCTGGTATGGCAGTATGCTTCCCTCGTGCCATGAGGGTTTACACATAGCCATGAGTTCCTGTGGGAGTTCAGAAGCTTTGAGGAAAGAAAATCAAACATTTCCTGCCCTCCTCACTTTAAAAGTGTGATCAGATATATGACAAAACAAAAACAAGAAGTGGATTATGACAGGATGGTGTTGAAGTGCCCATTTCTTGCACAACAGCACAATGAGTCTATAAACAAAATGAAATAATGCTGCTGTTCAATCTTCTTCAGTTCTGTCATATCTTTCTTCACCTCATCACTCACTAAATGTCTGTGATCTGACAGAAACATTTGCTTTTATAACAGCACCTTCTTTCTTATGATCCAACATCAGACTGGCTGGTGCTGGCGTTGCTTATCTTGCGTTCCTTTCCGGGACCTTTCCCTCCTCCGTTGGGAGCGCCGGGCTGGTTCATTGCTCCCACCTGGTCCCCAGCTCCTGGATCTCTGGGAATGTGGTTCACCACTGTGTTGATCAAGTTATTACGGAAGCTCTTGCTGAGGAAGTTGTATAGGATTGGGTTAGCGACACAGTGGAAAAGAGACAAACCCTGCACGACACTGAATGAGAAGTAGAGGACATGCACTGTGTTGCAGCTGAAGAGGAAAGGGTTCATGTCATCTATAATCATCAGGAACATGACCAGGTGATAGGGCAGCCAGCATATGACAAACACCAGGGAGTACACGTGCACCAGCCACACATCCCTTCGTCCCTGAATATCTGGCGCTGTTTGGACCGCTCGAGCAATCAACACATTGCAAGTGATGATGAGAGCAGCAGGGCCCAGGAACTGGAAGATCAGGCACAGGAAAGTAACAGCGATGAACCAATCAATGTAGTTGTTTAAAGGCATCATGTAACAGCCCGGGTCATCCCACTCCAGAAGATCTACGTGAACGTTTTCCATCAGGGCCAAGAACAAAGAAAACACCCACAGGCCTCCACAGACCAGCCAGCGACGCCGGCCCATCACAGGGAAGCACGAAGGTGACGATGGCCTGGTCAGGGACAAGTAACGTTCCAACGTCATGGCAGCCAGGAAGAAAGTGCTACTGTAGAAGTTGATAAGGTAGATGAGGTTGGTAACCTTACAGAGAAAACGTCCCCAGAGCCAGACTTTGTCCATGGTCACCTCCATCATGAAGAAAGGCAGGATCACAATCACCATCAGGTCGGAAAGGCTGACGTTCATGATGCAGAAGAGAACTCCATTAGCTGAGTGACGTCTGCGCCAGTTCACCCAGACCACCAGGGAGTTCTCAAGCAGACCCACCACAAAGATGATAAGGTAGATGAGAAAGAGGCCAATGCGACGGTAGTCTGTATCCAGCTCGATGGTGCACTCGTAGATGAACCATGGAGTGCTGTTTAGGAAGTCTGATGAATGGTTGTGAGCGCTCATGGTCTGGAGTGAAAAGCAGAGGAAAATAGTTTAATATCTGGAGGGAGTTTAGATTTACTCAGGGTTAATCTGATTATACTTTCAGACATTACATAACTAGCATGGGAGGAGGAGGAGGAGGTTGGCAGATATGCTTGGTTTTAGGTGTTCTGTTATTAACAAAAAATGTTTTACAAGCACTAAAGTTGTGGTACATGGTAACATTGTTAAATGAATCTAATTTCGCCTCAAAGTACAAACATACCTTATCGTGACGGTGAGTTTACAGGAGATGAAGGAGGACAGGTTTCTTCTGAGGCCTCGTCTTCTAGGAGTGAGAAAAGATTTTTGTGATGTCGTCTGCAGACTCAAGATGAGTCTTTCTAGCAATAGTGTTGAGAACTATGTTAACAATCAACCAACCAGGAGTTTTGACCCTCCCATCTCTCATTAACACACACACACACACACACACGAAAACCTAACAGGACATCCTCAGTGAGTGGTGGGGAGTGGTGTTGGAGTCTAGAGCTGCCCACATCATTAAAGAGCATAACTTTAGTAGACAGACATTATTATATATGACAAAATTACAGGTAAAATAAAATAAAAAGTGTCTGAGATTGAAAGGTGTCTCCTACAGGCTTATTCTAATACACATTAAAAGCACTATGTACAAAATATAAAAATATGTGTAAACAAACACTATAATGTGTTAATGTATGATAAGTTAATCACATTCCCTCAGAGGATAATTACACCTGCATCATGCAAAACCTGACTGTACTCATATACTTTCAGTTTTTTATTGATATAACAACTGTGGAGATGTTGTCTAGAGTTTACCTTATATGATCCTGGATGTATAGTAGGGATGTTGTGAAGACACTGGAAACAGACACCACATAGCAGAGAACAATACCAGGAAGTCCCCCTCACTCCTCCCCCATGTAGTGGGGAATGGTGAGTGATGGGGCTAAGTACTGGGGAAGGTGCAAACATGGGGGTCACAGTGAAAGAGGTTCTGGAAAAACAAGTGTGAGAAGAAAAACGAACATTTTCTCCACAGATGCACATGGCAGAAAGTGTCTGAAGTAGTGGAATACATGTATTTCCTATTTAAAATCTGAATGATTATAGTGATCTACAGTCATAGGTGGTAAATAATACAGATATATTCCTAAATCACTGGATTACAGACAGCCAGACGCCGGCAAAAACATAATTGGCATAATCAGGTGGCCCTTTGTTGAAAATGTATTGTTAATCGAGTGACAGTCCAGCTGTATTTACTACCGAAGCTATTTGTTTTGAAAATACTGCTGATATTGTGGTAGCCATTCATGGTAGAAACTCGCACAGCTATTGGTCAATTCATGGTAGAATCGTGGTAGCAACTCGCACTACCATTGGTAAATTCATGGTCTAGCATGACTGACAATCGGCCAGAGGCACCAACAGGTCCATAGAGAATAGATATCTCTGTGACACTGAGACTCCGTCCAGATGTTTTCAAGTGAATCCGTAATTATTTGTTACGTTTGGGCCTTGCGTCTACACATTAACGGCATCTAGGGTGCCCCAAACCAAAATCTTTTGAAAACTGGCTCCGGAGTGGAAAGATCAGACAACAGAGTCGATTCATTACTGTCATGATGGGTCAAACAGAGTGAAGAGTGAAAAGCCTATTGTTGTTTGTGACAGATGTGCGCTTTGTGCCGGAATAAAGGCGCTTCCACACTGACTAAGCGTGGCGCACAGCACAAGTTGCTACACAACCAGTTCTGAGCGGAAACATTACAAACATGTACCTGTTAACTTTACAGCAAAAAGCCCTGGTTTTAGTGCTAATAAGGAGGAGGAGACGGGCAACACGAAAAAGGTGGATGTGGGTCCTGCCAGTTTTGATGGCAAGGCAGGAATTGGGGGGAATATACACTGGTCCGGGAGCTATATTTCCACAATGACTACTTTGAAGTGTACTTCAGGGATGTCATGCATCCATCTCTTTCTATAATGTTGGTCCATGTAATGTCTAAAATGCAATAGTAATGTTCCCTTGGAGTCACAGATTATTTTAGCAGTCAAAGGTTAATGGGGTTTTAACTATGACAGCAAAGGAACAACTTGGAGAAATTTCTTAAATCCTGGCAAAATTGTAATAGCACATGAGAGAATAGTATGGACATAGTATGTTTGTTTGTTTTACAGCAACTTTACGCAAAATCTGCTGAACCAATTTTCATTACATTTTCAGGAAAGGTGCAAGGTGATCCAGAATAGATTCCATTAAATGTTGGTGAAGGTAGGTCAAATGTCAAGGTCACAGTCACCAAAGAAGTGTTTTTGCAATGATAACAGATAGGGCAAATCACATAAAGCATTTACAGGGGGTGGGGTTGTTGTGCCTGGCATCACTTCTTGTTTTACCTTTAGATTATATTGAGCTGAATGTGACCCCTGAACTATGTTTGACACCTCTGATATAAAAACCATGATGAAGTGTATTTTAAAAAGGGCGTTTTAAGAATAAGTATTGCATAAACGTTTGTGGAATTTCAACACTAACTGTGCCTTGACTTACAACAGATGCTGTTAAGGAAACGGTGCCAATGACAAACCTTCAGTTAAACCTGGTGAGTGTACCCAGATGAGGAATTGAAAGGTTGTGACTAAGGTCAGCGTCATGTGGAGAAACCCCAGGCATGTTTATGTTGTCCCCGATTCCAACTGATTAATGAGAACTGCTCACTTGGACACACTGTTCTAACAGCTTCTCTGGATTGTCAGCATTTTATCTGCTACCAATGCCTCTTTCTGCCACAGTGTTCATCCTCCTGAACTAAGTAGAAGCCGGTCAGCAAATTCTGTTGTTCCTGATGAAACAGGAAGGGACCATTCAGCAGAAATTCCACTTCTGGGAAAAAAGGAGTTTGCAACCCTCTAGAACTTGAATGAAAGTTTTATAATGTGGATTTCCTACTTAAGCAACTGTAACTGGCTCTGACATGAAATATGCAATATATTGGTTTCAAATGCTTGGTTTGTTGAATTACAGGTGCATTGTGTAGGGTTAGGAAAAATATTGATCCTCCTGAATTCTTTAGGGTAGGGGTCTCAAACATGTGGCCCAGTGACCAAATGCAGCCCACCAGAGGTTCCAATCCGGACCACAGGATGAATTTGCAAAATGTACAAATTCAGACAGTCAAGGCTGTGGAACCTATTTTAGTTCAGACCAGTATGATCGACAGTTAAATAATAATAGCAGAATAACCTACAAACATGTGGTGCCAGGCACAACAAACCCTGCCCCCTCACAAATGTTTGACCTGGTTTGCCCTATCTCTTATCATTGACTGTGACCTTGACCTTTGACCTACATTCTTCAAAATGTAATGCAATCTATTCTGTACCACTTCATGCCTTTCCTGAAAATATCATGGAAATTGGTCTAGTGTCTTAATACCAGCAACTATTGTTTTTATTAAAACTCATTCTGTAGATTTATCAACCCCCAAATTATTTTCCAGCATTTCTACAGTGTATGCCAATGCATCTAGATACAAAATAAAAACAGACAATGCAGAAATTCTTCGTAAAATATATTTTGGTCCAAAAGCTGATTTGCAAAAATACAACATGTGCAATCATCAGGTTTGTTTCTGAGGCAGTGTACAGCATTGTATTCACTCTGCCTGGTCTGTGTTTGGGAATGCTGTATCATCTCATTTTGTTAAGGCTAACTGCATAAGCTACTGACATTTAGTGTTATTTTTTTTTAACACAGTACTCTGGTTATCACTAAATACACCTTCATTACAATATACAGACAGTAGTTCCTAGCTGTGTTGCTATATATATATATTTCTAAATATCCTATCACAATTCACATAGCACACATTAGCTAGTGTAATGCACAAAAACACAACACTGTGTTCAACATGACTTCATATGAGGTATGGGCTGTTCCCAGGAGTTGTTGTGTTTGTGTTGCTTGGGAGATCAAATTCCACACGTGATCTCTGATTTAAAAAGGCAGGACTGATCCGAGGATATGGACCGGCCACTTCATTAACGCAGGCTCAGCGCGGTGGTCACGTGGGTAAAGAAAAGGTCAGCCACCTCATGTTCCCTTAACAGGCTTTGGTAGCTAAGACATAAATGCTTGGCCAAATGCTAAGACATAAATGCTTGGCAAAATGCTTAGAGTCGAAATGGTTTGATATGCTTCTTAATTAACTAGAAACCCTTGTTGCCATCGACAGGTCTTTGGTGCCATTTGATGTATCACAATATTCACAAAGGTTAATTGTGCGAAACCTCAGATAAAGCTCTGATCCAAGACATTTGGCACTCTAAACATTCACATGGCCTGCTCAGATAGATAAGAACTCTTCAAATGTAGTTACTCATCTCCATTAAAGAGGATTGTATGATCAATTTTCCGTACACATCTATGAAATCAAAGCAAAATGACTGGAAAAGAAAACAGACATTTGATCTAGGACTGATCTGATAGAACACTATAAACACTGATCAACAGCAGTTTGTTTCCCATAAGTACCTTATTGCTCCAGTTATTATATTTACCAATGCTTAATAGCTCTAAGAAAAACATTTTAAATCTTAAAAATAAATATATGCATTAGAAGTAGTACATCATATTGCTACAACATATGGAGTGTTGCTTCAGATCACTATACATAAATAGTGATCTGTATGTGCATACTTTTTTAAATTCATTTATTTGTACTTTTTTTGAGTCAATGGTAAAATAGACTTTGAACTCTCACATGAACTGGCCGACTGGCACGATTTGCAACTTGGTGTTATGTTATGTGTTATGCAAAAATATTTGAGATGAAGTCACGGAATCGCTTGGCATACTGCTCAGGGTGGACTGTGGAGATTTCAGCCCCGGCCTGTGACAAAATGACAGAAAAAGAGCAAACGATCAAAATCCATGTCAGACTTCTAATGACCAAATACCAAACTCTTCACCCTCCATGTAGGTACACGTGAATATTTTGAACATTTAACAGCAGGAAGTCTACCCCCTCGGCACCTCCTTTCTTGTACTACTCACCCCGTGTTTGACAGTTTTTGCTGCATGAGCGGCTTTCTTCTTGGTGTCGTACTGGGTAAGTACATCAATCAGGCCCATGAAGTAGACCTCCCTCTGAGGAGCTCCTGAGATGAAAAGTACAACACATTCAGGCTTATTTTTTTTATTTCTTCTTACAGTGGCAGTTATGGGGCTTATTTGTTATGAATACATTCAATGGAACAATTCAATTTAGTAGCACTGTGGTCAAGTAATGTTATCAGACTACAAACTAGCCTACGATATAGTATCAGTGGATTAAGTAGCCAAGAGGGAGAACAGAAATGAAAATATACTCAGCTCTGGATCAACAAGAAATGGATCATATTAATACATCATACCCTGTAGCAGTGTTGGCGTTAAAGCATGCTTCCCCAAGTTATACTTATGGCCAAATTGTGATCCCCGTGTAATTTTACTCTCCTGACACCACTGCTTAAGTTAATGCAGATATTACAATTCCACAAAAAAATATAATTTAGGAAATTATGAGACCAAGTATGCATTTTGGTCTGAAAGCAATATCTGCCTTCATTTTTGTCACAATGTCAAGGAGTGCTCCATTTCTCAATGTTGACCTGGATTTGGCTTTGGTTAAAATGTCCAAATACCTCATCTTCATATTTTCAAACCAACCAGCTACTCACCTGAACAGCTCCTCATCGCGTACACATCCACATATGGGTCGAACTCCCCGGGCCCCAGAGGTTTGCAGGTCGACATGTAACCAGCAATGCCTTCAGGAGAGGTGCCGTACGAGCCAACCGCAGCCGCTGGCGCCAGGCCGTTCTCCACCTCCTGCTCTTCCTCATTCGAAACCTCCTCACCTTCCTCTTCCTCACGTTCGGCACGGCCCATGTCATGGATACCAAGCAGCAAGCTGTAGTCCATGATCTTTAACTTTACCAAAAACTGAGGAAACCAACAAACAGGGGAGGAAATTACTTTCCTGACAAGAACCCACAATTGAACACAGACACTAGAATAAACATGTCCAAATACCTAAATCTGCCTCTTATCAATAAAATTATTCCACATCGACCTTTCTGAAGCCAAACTGACTGTCCACGAGTCTTGCATGTTAAATGTACTGATACTGCCGCAGTGTGGTGAAGTGGAGCGACAACAGGAGGGTGTTTACTCACCTCCACATCCCTGTTCAGTTTCTCCATAAATTTCTCCTTCTGCTCCTCAGTGACATAAACCTTCTGCATGTTGTTCCTGAAATCCATGTCCTTAAAGGTAGGAAGTTCTTTTACCTAAAAGAGTTCATGTGTCATTTTAATAGAGTGGTTAGCATGTGGTTAAAGGAGGCAAAAAAGTAACACTCAATTCCACAAAACTGGAAATAAGCTGTACTTTACCCTTTCTTTGTCACTTGCTTCTCGAGACACCAGTGAGCCCTGCAAGAGACATTTTAACAAAGTGACTACACAAGCTGAGAGGATTTAGATAATGGAGTCAAAGCAACAGGTGTCAAGGAGTGAATCATTTCTTGGATATCATCCCAAAACTGTAAGGGTGTCAAAATAAATATGTTTCCTGACATTTGGTTGTTGACAATGAAATGTCACTGTTGTCTATGGTTTTCCCCTCACCTTCAGGTCATACTTCCTGTGTACCACCAGTCTGTGGCTGAACATGTTCCTCATGACAATCAGGTACGTCTCTTCACTGTCCACACCAACGCGGTACATCCCCAGGAACTGAGGCAGCAGAGTGCTACCGTGGCATTTCACTATGTGCTGTGAGGAGGAATCAAAGGTAAATATTAAAAAGAGGACATTGAATGAGTAAATAGAAAGCAAGTAAGTGCCTACATTGGGCCACGTTACACTGTAAATTAATTACTAATACTCCAGGTTGGTCACGCTCAACAATAGCAGTCAGTTAAAATAGACACCAACTTCACTCTGACCTCATTCACTTCCACCTGAAGTACACAAAAGCAGGATATTAAAAAGACAGCACACAATACTTCTAAACATACAAGCTCACTCAGTAACAATCTCTTACCTTTGGCTGATGTTTTATTTTCTATTGAGACAGCAAATAAAGTCAAATCCAGTTGCAATATTCCTAAATACTCAGATCTGCCATTAGTTTAAATTTCCCCATTGTGGGACAAATAATGGATAACTTATCAATTGTCTTTAAATATTAAACATATTTCATGATAAACTGGAAGCGTGTGTCAATTAGATTTATCGCTTCACAACAATGCTACTTCAGGTGCATTAATTCTTCTTTAACCCATTAATGTGTAGCAATCCATTTTTAAAGAATATAGTAAATCTGATTGGGTCTGTGATAGGATTGCAAAATAAAGGAGTAATTTTTTTCTCTCTTGGTAAATTCTCACAAGCAAAGATAAGGATACACTAGTAAACTGCAAAAGCCACTTTATTGTAACAAAATTTTGAGGACATTCGCTTGTTTTTGCATGAGGCCTAAAGTTTCTTTTTTCAATATTCATCTCCCAGGCATCTGGCACAGATACAAACCACTTATCCCACACCACAGAGATCTGGGCACAGTCCACAGCCAAGCCTGAAGCTCCACTGAAAACACCTGGCACTTTGACAATCAAGAAGCCGGTGTGGTATCACAGCCTTATCACTGCACTACAAACTCCTTACTTTGTATGTGTGGGTTTAAATCTTTGCCAAATAACAGCATGAGGCTGTTGAAACATTGCTTGAGGTAATAATTCACCTATGGGACAAATCTCCACCTTCTGGTTCACCCACTAGATTCAGAGAACAAGTGATGTGATTTCATGACAACAAAAACAGGAGTTTGGTTTAACTTTTAATAAAAATGTAAGACTGTATTGAACATCACATTTATTACTAGAGCTCTCCATAGGCAGGATGTTGACAAGCGTAAATACATGAAATCCAATTTAGTCATATAAAGAGTTAAAAATGTTGAACAGGGAAATACTGAGAAATGTAGAAGAGACAGCTTATTAGACAACTTAAAACCAGAAGACAGAATAAATAGCATCAACTTCACTTATGTTTTCCCCTTCTATGATCACGTAAAGTTCCTACTGCAGGAAGCATGCAAGGACACCTGTCAAACGGGCACTATTTGACTTCCTCATTCATTGATCTCATGTTGTTTCACACTCTAAAGTCAGAGGTTTACTCTGCTGTGCTTGGTTCGTTGACATTTAGATTATAATCTGGTTTGGGGTATTGCGAGTATTTAGGACACTCAAAAATTAAGACAGAGCTTTTAGTCATAAGTAGGGAGTGGTTTCAGACACTTGGGTTGTATGCAGCCAGAAGAGCAGACCAAAGAAAGAAAGCCATTTGGAAAATCCTCAGCAACTGGCAAAATTGTCAATTGTTGATCCATGTAGGAAACTGTAATGTCGAGAGGAGAGCTCTGGTAACAATGTCCTCATTCAGGACCAAATGGATCGAAAAATACTCTGAAACAGCGGTGCCATTTTCTTCATCTCCCTCCCAGTTATATGTAGGCTGTGTAACCACAGGCAACACATTCCACTAAAAGCTGAAAGCAGCCAAAAGTTTATTCAGTGGCATGTTTGCCTCAAGTGTAGACCTAGTTTTTGAAGTACGCGCCTCAGGCCAACAAGGACAAATAGTGAATCCACCGGGCAGCAAATGTGCCGGTGACTAAGAGAAATACAAATAAATAACCTGGAGGTGGATGTATGAAACCTCAACTTTATCTCCCCTACAAATGTACGCCAATATTTACATGAATGCTGGTGGTCTGATATGAACATTTGAATATCTTAAATAACCCAACAATAACATAAAAGGGCATTTGTTCCGTCCTCTGCTGTGCTCTAACCTATTATTCAGCTTTAGTTTTAGCTACTCCCACAGGAAGCTCTAGTCAGGTCCAGGCTGAGAGAAGCAGCCTGGAGAATGCACGAGTTTACCGTCCTGCTCAAGGACACTTCAGTGGGACAGATGTCCTCAGGTTAAATATGTAGCTGCTGTCCTACACACTGCACCATTCTGCTGTTCCCAACGTGATAGTGAACCTAAATATAGTTATATATTTGGGTCAACTTCCCTCACCTGTGGCAAAAAAATTTAAAAGTTCCCTCAGGAATATAGCTGTGACAAAAGTTCTTAGGTTTTTTTGTTTTTTTTTTTGCTACAAAGGTTCAAACAAAAGGTTACAGAAAAAGTAAGTAGGCCAGATGGATGCAAAGATGTGAACATTTATACACAGTTCAGTCATGCAGACAGAAGGTGAATGATCATGACTCGGTTGTGGATCCTGAGACAAAAACTGAATGAACAGAAGGCAGGAGACAAAAGGATTCATCAGGTTTATTTATAACCTGAGCTTCACTGCAGGCTCAAAGAGGAATAACTGGGACTCATTCCAAAATTCATGTCGCCTATTTATCAACACTGTTCCTTTGTGTCAATTTTCCAGATGAAATGTAAATTTAATATAAACGTATACATGACAAAAACACATTGAAAATTAATCCAGGCCATGTGTGACCTGAATACAAAAAAACTAACCTTACCTGGTGATACTCAGACAGGATACTGTGCATATCTGCAACATCTTCGCTGGAGATTTGTTTGATGACCAGTGTACGATCGTAGGAGTTGAGGAGCAGACCCTCACCCTGGTCGTCCACACTCCGTGCTGGGGGGCTGCGAGTCAACGACACCTGAAGATTATAAAACCAGGAACATAGATACTGGAATAAAAATTACCTCTCTAATCACAAATAGAAAAACTACAAACATTACATTTAAAGGAATAAAATATCATTTAAGTTTATTTTGGAATTGAATACACTTAACAGAATGGTCCAAAATCCTACATAACAACATTTCACCTGGGGGTAAAGGATTTGCTATTTATAATCTCAATTTCTCAGTCAACCAAGTAAGATTAAATGAGCAAATTTGTCTACATATACAATGACTCCTCAAATGATCACAAACCTGATAATCCAGATCCTCAATGCCAAACCGTTCCCTTAGATTTCGGAAGACCTGAGGACAGTATTCTTTGAACTTGAAATGTCCAGGGAGGTTTTCTCTGCAAAAGAGAAGTGTGAGGATTATAATAGGGTTTTTGTTCCTAGAAGTAGTATACTCAAACACAATATCATTTTCCTTCTCAACAATTGTTTAAGATCCTTTGAACTCCTGCCAGGCTCTGGTCAGTCTTAACAGGAACTCACTGCTGCACATTCACGTATCTGCAAAGCTCTGACCTCTGTCTCCAATTTACATTCAGTGCAGATCATGTTGGACTTACTTGTTAAAAAGGTGGTTGTTGACTTTAATCTTAGTGTTTGCTTTGAAATCATCAGGCAGAAGCATGACAGGGACTGGTACTTGGTTGAGATCATTTATCTGCAGAGGGGAGAAAAAAAACGACAGTTTATTGATCACAGATGTCTATGTGTGCTTTGTTGACATATGGCTCTTTACAACTAGTTGTATAAAGGGAATCTTGAACACTGTGTGGTGTTGAAGATTAATTGTATGTTAATAATGTGTTGAGGAAATACATTGCTCACATACATTGTATGCCATTGTATGTTATGAATAAAAGCTGTAGAGATGAAAAAATATCACTGTTTGATAGCTAGTTAAAGCAAAAGCAAATGGTATACATTTCCTTTTCTCCCCCCACTTCCAGAACTGTAAAGAAAAATGTAAGGTGTGTTAAGGTATTGGTAAGTCACTAGTAGTCTGGTGTTTTGATGTATTCCTTCATAATCCTGACCTTCATGTTTCTTATGTTATTAACATTTATATGATTTGTTATGTATATTGTGCACACACACACACACATTATATATATATATATATATATATATATATATATATATATATATACACACAATCAATATTGCTTGTACATGTGTAACTTATTTTATTTGTCGAGATGTTATGACATTTGCATCTAGTACTTATTGAGAGTGGGGTCAGATTATTGTAATGTATTACTTATTATTAACATTGCAGAAGAAATGCAGCAAATTCATTCATCTTATTCTTATTTGGTGAATAGTACATCATGATTTGACAAGTTAAAGTGTCTTACAAGTCCATATCATTACCGAATCAATCAAAAATGTAGACCATAACACGCCATCTTATAATAAGACAAAGTATGCACTTCCCCCCCTCAGTGTTTGGCATTTCTAAGTGTAACCATTAGGCTCATTAACTATCATGGTGGAGCTGTTGTTAGTCCAAACAACTGACACTTACACAGCTATGAGTCAACATGAGGTTACATCATGGCATTATTTTAAGAGTTGTTGAAAGTCACTTCAAACCGAGCTCATAATCGTTACACATTTAAATAGTTCGGTTGTTTTAATATAGCCACGTAACCGGTTTTCGCTACACGTACGTAGGCTGTCGGTTACCCCAGGCCATTTACCAGTAGTATGTGAATTGACAGTTTATTTCCACCTGTCTAAGTCACCAACGGTCGTGCTAACAGTTAGCCTACATTTACATACACTGCGGCAACATTAGCATCCAGTGCAACGTTAGCTTCCACCCCGACTCACCGAGTGATTCACGCCCCACATAAAGACGCTCAGGACAGGGTCACTGGCTCGGAAAACTTTCACCTTCTGCTGCACGAAATGTTTCTTTTTCGTTTTAGTCTTGGGCGCCAGGATGACCATGGGACTGGAGGTGGCCCCCGAGTTACTGAGGGAAGCCATGACCGCGGACTGGCTCTCCTTCTCCCCGGAGCTGGAGCAGGCAGTGACTCTTCTTCCTGATGTCTGAGCTAAACGGGCTAACGAAACAACTACCGTGTGTCACTCACTGCTCCTCCCTGATCGGAACTCACACTGTCACGGCCCCAGCGGCCAAAGGTCACCGGTTACACTCTGGGTATCCTCGGCTCTATGTCAAGCGCTACTTCGCTAACGTTTAAGCTAACGAAATTAATTATTGGTCAAATTCATCCATGCATGTCTAGTTACACACATCTAAATAGCGTTGTGTAGTTCACCACCGCCCCCTCGAGCCCACCCGTGTTATTATCAACCACGTGGTGGATTTATTATTGACAGCTAACAGAGACCAACGACAGTCGGTGAAATTAGATCAGCTGACCTGAAGTGGGCGGGTACTTCCTACTGATGTGATGCGTTTAATTGTATGTCGACAGTGGGCTCCCTTCACCTTCTGTTCAGATGCTTTTTTATTTAAAAATTACAAATGTATTTATTTAGATATTTAGTGAAAACAATATATATATATATATATATATATATATATATATATATATATATATATATATATATATATATATATATATATATATATATATATATATATATATATATATATATATATATATATATGTATGCAAACATTTAACTTTTGAACAAATATTAAGATGTAAAAAAAACCCAACACGTTCAAACATAATGCAGGGGCTTACAGAAACGGAAAAAGAACATTTTAAAAATCTTTCTCAGTTCTGTCCTGTATTGAAACAAGGGTGGGCAATCATGGTCCTGCATACTTTATATATTCCCTCTTCCATCACGCCTGGAGGCCATTATTTCTAAATCAAGCTTTTGCAGAACTTGATAATGAGCTGATCATTAATTGAATCAGGTGTGATAGAAGAGGGAAATATCTCAAACATGCAGGATCCCAGCTTTTGAGGACCTAGGATTGCCTACCCCCGTATCAAAAATGTCCTCATTGGTGAATGTTTTAGATGCTACCCCGTCCCTCAAATAATCAGCTATCATCAAACTCTGCTGAAGCCTGATAATGACCCACTGCTTTTAATCAGGTGTGTTGGAGGAGGGTGACATCTAAAATATGCAGGACAGTGGATCCTGAGCACTAGGGTTGAAGACCCCCTGCCCTAAGGGTGTTAAACACAGTAAAGGCTGGCTCACGTTGGGTCCAATCAGTTTTGGTCAGGGGACATATATGGCCCAGTTTCATCAAGCTAGTTATAACTGTATAGCTTATAAATGGTGACAACTCCAAAACTTCTCCTCAGTTTAATATTAAAAAAGTCAAATTACATTAATTAATTAATTCATAGGGGGGACTTTAGCCATCACAGCTGCCTATGGTAGATAATAGATTGACTGTGAGGGGCGGCACAGTGGTGCAGTGGTTGGCACTTGTCCTCACAGCGAGAAGGACCCCGGTTCGATTCCCACACCAGACCTTTCTGTGTGGAGTTTACATGTTCTCTCTGTGTCTGCATGGGTTTTCTCCAGTCACTCCAGTTTCCTCCCACCATCCAAACACATGCACTGATAAGTTAATTGGTTCATCTAAATTGCCCATAGGTGTGAATGTGAGAGTGATTGTTTGTCAATATATGTTCAGCCCTGAGATGAACTGGAGACTCATACAGGGTGTACCCCGCCTTCACCCATTGTAGCTGGATTAGGTCCCCAGTGACCCTAGTGAGGATGAAGCGAGTTCAGATGACGAGACAAGATTGACTATGACCTAAGATGAGAAATAATATTGTTAAAAATGCACTTATTTTCAAAAAAGAAAAAGAAAAAATTTCAATACCTCAATGGCTATTCAGGTTATTCACATTTTTATTCACATTTTATGAAGCAATTTCACTTATCATATCTGACATATGTTGAATGAAAGCTGGTATAAATAATCAGAAACATTAATGCAGTAAATCTCATATTGTCTGAACTAAAGAGTGTAGCTGTAGAATCTACAACAGCTGGTAGGAACAATAAGATGTTCCAAGTAACATTCTATGTTATTACAGACCCTTAGAATATAAATAAATACAATTAAATATAAATAAATATTTGGAATACAGTTTAATATTATGTACATGTATAAGTAAAAGATGCATAAATGTGCATTCAAGTGATAATTTTTTTTCTTTTTATGAATAATTAGTCCCTCAGAGAAAAGTGAGTGGGCATGTTTTGATTTATTCACAACCACAAGATACAATTTAGTTCCATGTTTTATTAACTCATTCCCACATTTAATTATTTTGTGGAATAATCATTTAAGACAGTGTAAAATTAATCACATGAACAAATATTATTTAAGATGAAGACTCGTGTGAGTAGAGTGAATACATGTATGACACTGTTGGCATGTCAGCGAATAATCTCACAACTAATGGAACAAATTAATGAATTGTGACCAAGAATTAATTAAAATGAGAAATGGATTAATAAAGTGTGGCATGGGAATGAAATGCTTCATGTGGCCACAAATCAAGCAAAACATGGCCTCAATACATTACCTTTTCTCTCTCTCTCTCTCTCTCTCTCTCTCTCTCTCTCTCTCTCTCCATGTCAGTAATGTTTTTGCTGCTTTTTTTTTTTTACTTGAAATTGATCATGGAGTTGAAGAAGTTGTTATTCAGTTTTTTATTTATTTATTTTTTGGCAAAACCCACATATATTCAGTGTCTTTCCATTACTAAGACAGTGATAGAAGAGTTTCTGTGATGTTTAACCTAAAGGCATTTATAACCTGTAGAGGGCAGTAAGCTCCTTAAACAATGTCATAACAGAAAGACTTGAAGTTAAAGGGACAGTTCACTATTTTTCACATGAATTTGTATGGGATCACCGTCTTTACTCTGGTGCACCCACAGTGACTCAAGACACACAAGACTCAAGAAACACAAGACTTAAGACAGTGTCCTGTGAGTTGAGTTCTGGTCCGGTTTTGGTCAAAGCAAAAGTAATCCCAGCAGGTTTCCTGGTGTCAAAAATATAAAGCGTGTTTCTTTTCAAAACAATGTTTTCGAATGAGTGAATTATTTGCATAACAAAACCATCACAGAACAAAAACTCACACCTCATGATTGCTTGGAGCTATTTTGTCTCAGTAGCGATCAATGCAGGTTGTCACTGCTAAAAGCTGTACGCTAGCACGTAGCAGCCGTAAACACTGTCGAATACCTGATGAAAGAAGTTTGCTAAGGTGCACAGCTGTTAGACCCCACAGCTGACCCCGGGATCCTGCTGGATCAAATCTGGACCCGAACTGGACTCACAGGACACTGTCGGGGGTAAGTCACTGCATGTGCACCAGAGTAAAGATGGTGATCCCATACAAATTCATGTGAAAAATAGTGAACTATCCCTTTAAAACACCTATCTATACATTGTACATTTCGAGTGATGTTCTTTTTTGTTTAGTTTTAACTTCCAGATCAGTGATTTAGATTGATTTGGGCCAGTCTTTTCCTTTTCACATTATTCACAATAATCACATATATAGTTTATATAAAAAATACTTAATGTAGCCAAATTTAATCAGTATATTAGTTTTGTTGATGTTTTTTTTCTGTTTGGTGAAGTGGAATTTCAACACTCACCCAATCCTCTATTTCAGTTTTCATAATTCCAACCTGCTGTGAATGCAATACTATGTTATCAGTTTTCTTTTAAAAAAAAGTTTTTTGTATAGAATCTAAAATGTGTTGCAAACACATATTTTGAGGATAATACAGTTTCTAGAGTCTAAGATATTTAAATTAAATTAAATTTATTTATTTTTTTTGTATTTATTTATTTATTTTTTTACAATTGTCTATGAAATGAACCAAGACAGAAATATTTTTAAAAATAGATTTAAAAAATGATTTATGCAATTTAGTGCCTTTAACATCTGGACCTTTCTAAACTTTGGCCCAAATAATCCCAAATCAATTTATTTGTAACAGGGAAACTTCAAATAATTTAAAGTTCAATTCTTGAATTTAAAAAATGCACCGACTTTACTAACATGAATATTTTTTATATTCCATTGTTTTAATCGAACAATATAAAAACATGTCAGTGCACATATGATGTTGAACAGACGTCATCAACCTCAGCTCATGCTAAATGCAAATAAATCCAAGAATAGCAAACCCCACCACCCTAGATAAAGAAGTAGGGCGTGTGGTGGTGTGATTCTGTAAAGAATCATGCTTTCTCCTTCAGTTTCTGCAAGACCTTCATTTCATATTATGCATGGACAAATTGGATATTCTATGCTGTTACCTTGGAAACAGACATGTATTGAGTTCCTGTGTGCAGAAGCAGGAGAAATGATTCTTTATGTCCCTAGTAATGGCAGAAAAACAGCATGACTCTAATGTGCTCTAATGTGTGTTTCTGTTTCACTGCTGGCAACTGGTTAATGTCACTGTGACTGCAGAGGGGGATTCTCACAGACACTGCAAATGGATAAAATGCACGTACTTTCAAAGCTCTGCAAATTATACAAGTAAGTTGTTTGCATCATTCAGAGGAACTCTCATTTAGGCAGACTTTTTTGCTGAATGGCAACATAAATTGTCAGTGACTGTGCCTTCATAATGGTTATAGTCTTCTTCCCTCTACACCACCGTCAGCATCATTTCCATTTAATACCAAATTGTTATATTGATCCATCATTATTAACATGTATAATAAAAAGAACACACAACACCTGCTGTTATATTAATATATGTTTTATTCTTCTCCATATTTATTATCTTTATGTTTTATTTAAGTCCTTTGTGCATGGAACTATCATCACAGCACACACATTGGCACAACAAGATTGGTTAGAAATAGATAAATTCTAATCACACTTTAATAGCACACAATTTAATGACTTTTGCAAGGACTTGGGAAAGACATACTCTAACAATAACAAATTTAATCATTTTTACCTCTATTGAAATTAGAATTTATATGATGAAGTGCCAAAGTAAAACATAATAGTAACATGGACATTCTCATTTTCAACTAAACAAAGCATAAATAAGATAACATGAGATATAACCATAAAATGTACAGCAGTTGAATAGCTCTGATGAATGTGATGAGTTTTGCCATAAAAGTGCCTCTAAAGCACATCACTTCCCTTAACATGAAATAAAATAATCTCTGTCTTTAAATAAGAAACTGCTGACAATATAAAAATACATGGCATTGTACTGTAGTTCATTAAATAAACCAACAATTCATATATAAAATATTATATTGACGTGTATAAAAATATGCCTTACAACTTTTTGAAAAGGGTAACAGCCGTAAGCTTTTTGTCAGCCACTTTATAACACACAGTCAACCACAAAATTCCAATATATGTACAAACAATCAACTAATAAGCAGTCAGAACGCAATTTTGACAAATAAAATGAACAGAGGCATCCAGGATTGTATTTGTATGACTATTTTTTCTGACTTGACATATATAAGATACCGAGAGATTCAAGCAATACTTGATGGAAATACATACTCAAAAATAAATTAATAGAAAAAAAATTCTGTCAATTAGTTGTATTGATATCAGTGTATCTTTGGAGAGAGGGAGAGAGGACCGGTGAGGGAGACACATTTTTCAAACATCTGTGTCACATCACCTGCATAACAGTATTTCAGCCCACTGAGATCAGAACAAACACAGGCAGTGTCAGCTATCCTAAAGTAATAAGGAAAATAAAAATCTACCAGAAAGCCAGGACAAGAGCCAGGGAATATAGAGATCATTCGGAGTTAATACCGCTTGGATCACTGAGGCAGTTCACAGAGCATTAATGTGAGCATGCAGCATGTCACCGGACAACGCAGAGGACGTTGCTGCAACTGTTGAACATTCAGGCAGATGTTATTGTTGTTGCTGCTGGACTGTGTGTGTGCGTGTCTTGCTTCTGAGAGGACATGAACATTAACTGGTGTGTATTTTCCATAGGAAGTGGTTTATCCCTGCTACCTCCTGTCCAGGCAGTGCCTAGCACATGCTAAAGCCACCCCTCTCCCTGTGCTCCTGCTCCTCCACCACCTCCTCTCCTCCTCCTTCTCCTCTTCCTCCAGGCTCAAAGCAATAGAACAGGCTCATCCCTCACTCCCCATCGCATGGTAAAGTACCATCTTCACTGGCACGTGATGGCACAGGCGTGCCGAGCTCATCCACACACCAGCAATGGCCACGCTGCATGCCCTTGGAGGAACGACACTGTGCAAGATGAAAAGACACAGGGAGATTCAAAGAGGGTGGAGATTAATAGAAAGAAAAAAAGGGGTGAGTAGGAAAGGTGGTGAGAGAGACAGAGGAAAAAATGATATGTCATCATAGCGCAGTACTGATTCTCTGAGCCTACAGCTGAGCAGCTCAGAGAGTTAAGTGTCAGTTATTCTCAGCCCTGTGGTAACAGACAAATCTGTGGATGCAGTGAATAGAAAACTGCAGTGGAGTGCTGTGCTCACATAAATACATAAACCAAATTAGAACAGCAAAAACACAGGAAACTTCTATGCTAAGAGGAATACCTCCCATGCATTACTTTGTATGCATGACTGTCATTTGTCTCAGGTGATTGAGATACCCCACCTGCTTTTTCCTGTAGAATCCACGGGTGTCACAGTTGGGTATATAGATGTCACGGTCAGATTGGAAGATTGTCAGCTCAAGACCTCTCAGGACACTATTGAGCAGCTTGCGGCACGGTGCCTAAAAGAGGGAAGATTGTGACTTCAGAGATCACTGAAGGCAATGACAGAGGACCTGTCTTAATCTAAACAGTCACAAAGACAAGCTGTTATCTCTCCTTCTAAGATCGTGTTGGCAGAAATCCTCTTCATCCAAGATGTGTGTCAATGTAAATCACAAAAGATTAGCTACAGTGATGCAGCACTAGAGCAAGAAGCAGCGAATATGTATATCCCTGTATATTAGATGTCACATATTGTATAACATTATATAACCATATTGTTACACAATCCTTTGGGTTTTCAGGTCACTGAATAGTTTGAAGTGTTTTTTGTGCCACTTTGTCAAATATAACTATGTGATCTTGAATCCTTATATGAATATTACTGCTGTTATGATGATACAGACACACATCTGAGGCACTTCAAAAGCTACAGTTAGTTATTCCAGCTTGAAAAGTGAGAAATCTGTGGCTGCAGCGGACGACTTGAAACTTTCCTGATTGACATCATGCTCAATTAGTTCTGCCGCATAGCAGCACACACATCATGCACCATAATGCACGGCTTCAGAGCAGTGTGTGTGGACATGCAACTGCAACAGCCCAAACAGCAGAGGATCTATGGCGTCTAAGATGCATAATATTACATTATACAAGCTTTTTTTTTTTTTTTTACGAGATGATGTGCATTCATATAATGTGGACATCTCAGTATTTGTGTCTGGCTTAATTCATTACAAATGGCAAAATAAGAGAATTAACTTACTTTTTCTATGTCACCACTGTGTGAGGGATGAGGACCTGAGAGGAGACACACTGGCATGAAAATGTGACAATAAAGAATTATACTTATTTACATCAAACTACATTCATTATCATAGTGTGCAAGAAACTCTAAAAATAATGTATTTATGTGTTTATTTGTTATATAGCCTGGTAACACTGAGCACAAGACAATATTACGGAGTCACCCTGATGACATCTATTTGGAATTGGCCATTCAATAAGAGACCTAATTTCCACCAGCACATTTCCTGCTTGGATAGAGAATCGCAGTATCTTAGTTTGAACAGTAGATGGAGATCACTGCAATAAAAAGCAGCTTGATCAGGATGTAAGCGACACAGTGACAGTTTCACATTCATTTTAAATTCTCCACAGAAGGGCTGATTTACAGGACAGACCACTACAATGAGTCCTGTCATTGAAATACATGAATATAACATGGCACAGAGGACAAAAACACAAGTATGTTCACTTAAACACTGTTGCATCATCTCAAGACTAAATAAAAGGTCCTTGAACACAACTCACAATAATCAATTTGGGTTGAGAGACTTTGAAAAGATGAAAACATTTTACTAAAATGACATTTTCATCACAGAAGCACTGCAGAGTGGTGATGGATGCTAGAGATTTTCAAATTCATCTGTGGTCCACAAAAGGCATCCAGGCTTAAATGTCAAACACTAATTAGCCTTTTTTGTTGCAGAGTGACACAGCATCAAATGCAGCTCACAGCAATGCAAGGGCACACTGTACATACAATCATATGCGGCTCCTGTTACCATACTACCAGTCCTGCTGTGGCCATGTCAAGCCTACCTGCAGTGTCCATGCATGTGTCTGTGTGCATGTGTAGGTGCATGCATGTATGTGTATTCATGCACGTGTGTGAGTATATATCTTACCTGTGGGGTGGGGCCTCTCAGTAGGACTTGTCCTGCTGTGCTTAGCGCAAATGCCCCTTCCCTGTAACAGAGCCTGGAGGGGGCTGTGTTCCCTTGGTGGAGGAACACAGCGGAGCCCTTTGGCACAGCTCAGGGTGTACACACCACAGGGCTCTCCCTGGGCCAACACTGACGTGCTGCCGGCAACATTATGGTCCCTGGGGGGCCGACCTGCTCCCAGTGGATCCCTGCAAGAGGGACAGACCTTGAAGGGGCCCAAACGGTTTCCCCCGGCCCATGATCCGCAATGAGCAATCAGCAGCAAAACAACGGTTGTTAAGTTAGAAAGGATAGGCATTTTCTGTCCAGGTCTCAGGTTCTCCACACTGTCACTCTCTGTCAGTTAAATGTGGCTGATGCTATTTCTGGATGTATATTTCTCTTTCACTCTCCCTCCCTTTCTCTCCCCTTTCCTCAGTCTTCTTCCCGTTTCTACACAGTAGCTCTCCTTGGTGCTTTGCCGGTTGAGTCCCCTGCAGTGCCAGAGGAGACAAATGGAGATCGAGAGAGACACAGCAAAGCACCAGCTTTTAAAGATCTGAAAGGCGGTGATAGAGAGTGAGAGAGTCAGTGAGTGAGTGAGTGAGAGAGAGAGAGAGAGAGAGAGAGAGAAAGTGAGTGAGGGGGGGAGAAAGAAAGAAAGAGAGAGAGAGAAAGAGAGCGAGAGGGAGAGAGAGAGGGAGAGAGAGAGAGCACAGTTATGACACCTTCAGGGGCTGGGACTCAGAGAGAGAGAAAAGGAAGGAGGTGGCAGGGAGGGAGAGAGCAAGTGGGGAGTGGATTATGTTCCTTTTTAGAAATTATTAAAATCTCCCCACCCTTTCCTGTTACTAACATATAATCATAACATCCCCCTCTTGACACTTATCTTCAGCATTTTATAAACAGAAAAATAATCACACTCAACTATTGTCACTTTGCTTCTGATTTAAATGACTATTCTAGAATAACATTTGCCATGGTAACACATAAAAATGTATGTATGTACTTCTATCACTGCTACCACGGCAATGCCCTTTAATGCAACAAATGTAATTCCTCAGACTGAATTCCATAGGAAGTTGAGTCTCGAGCACAAACCTATTCATGAAGTTGGACTCTCACGACTAAAGTGGTATTTTTTCTGTCAAGTTGAACAATTTTCTTAAATGTTTGCAGTTAAACTGTTACTTTACTTGCAAAACCTAATAAAGTATGAGACTATATATTAACAACATGGTGGCAAAAAATATTGTTAGTATTATGACAGTATATTTTCAAAAATATAACATACTAATAGAAAACAGCCTTATGTCTTGCACACTTAAGCAACTTCTGAGTCAGATCTGTAGTGACTTGCCTCTGTAAGAGGGTTAGCCCTGCTTTTTTTTTTTTTTTTAAAGAGTTAGCTTCTCCAGCCAATCCTTAGAATCAGTTAAAGAGAAATTTTATGGACCATATAATATATTAACTATGAGAGCAGCTCAGGTTACTGCTTGACAGTTGTTGAATTGGAAGGGCAACTATCTCAATAATTAGGACAATTATTCCTCTTTGCAGGAATGCACATAAAATCCCAGTTAGACTGGTAGTAATACAGTACTCCACTTGCAATTTCACTATTGAAAATATACTACTCAACAAGCAATGCCTGATCCTTCACAGAATAAAGCTGTAATATTTGAAGAGCTTTGAAAACTAATGCAAACAGCATTTTTAACAAATGTGATGTTCAGTGTATAAATGATAAATGCATAAATGATGAACTACCGAAAGTGGGAGTACAAAAAGAAAAATTCAGTTCAAAGTTTGCACATGAAAATCATTACTGGTGGTTGGCGTGATGTAGAATGTTGAGGAATTCCTCTCTTATCTAGAGTCCCTCTGTCTCCTGTGTTATCTGACATTGCTTTACCTCTATTGGTGCTCTGTGGACAGATGTAACAAACAATACATTACCATCTAATGAAAATGCGAGAATGACTATACAAGTATTAGGACATTAATCTATTGACTGCGTGCTTTTGTATATTGCTTCAAGGCATACATGTGCACACACAAAACGTGTAGTATACGCTGCATGACCTAATGCTGCGGTGTGCTTTCTGTGTGAGCAGTTTGTCTTGTTCCTGCCATAGACATGCAGATATACAGAGCACACAGACATACCCACTGGCCTGTTCTCGCTGGATTAAGGGCTACATGAGGCCAAAATGTACCTCGCCATCAGCAGCTCATTGTTCTGATTAATCTTGGCAAGTAGAGCAGAAATCACCTGCCGTCTTGTGTTCCCATCAGCTTGCATGCCACAGCTCTAGTCTGTTTCCACATATCAGGAGAATGTTCCAAGACACACGCCAGACCAACAGGGGCTTTCTTTTCCACGCACCCCTTCATTTTTTTCCTTCTTTTCTTTAATTTCTTCCTCTTCGTCTTTTCTCTGTCTTCCCTGTTTAGGACTATCCTAGCTGTCCAGAGAAGCCTGGCTATTGATGCTTTTCTGTTAGTTAAGCTGACCGTATTCACACATATATTCATAATCTTGCAGGGAGTGATGCTTGGCCTATTGAGTATTTTCCTCTGAATTCTGCAGAATGTGACCACCACCTGCTCTATTAAAGTCTTGTAAAACTCAACTTCAGGTACCCCTGGATGTGTGGTTGGAAAGGATAAATATATCTGATATTAGACGTGCACACACATACATACGCCTCCAATGATTGGCTATCTGATTGTCACCATTTTTCAACGCTCACTGTTATTGGTTGTTTATGTAGCAAGGCTATGACGTCACAGAAAAGCGCCGAACTCTAGTTTGTAAAGTTTTTATGAGGAGCTATGGCTAGCTGATGAACAAAAGTGAATATCTGTCTAATATTTCCCCTATATAATAGGTAAGCGACTGTGTTGAGTACAAAAATAACTATAATAAATCTGTTTTCTGCTAATTAATGGGAGGGATAGTGTCTAGTTATCTACGGATGCTCTAGTCAGTACCGAGCCTCAGCTTTGAGCATTGATGCTAGCACATTAGCAGTGAACGATGCTAACCTGTTTGTAGCATCCCGGCTTAGCTTTAATTAGATTCCGCACACCTTTAGAAGTCGTGAAAATAAACCATTACCTTTTAAGCATATTCTTGTAACATCGGGGGATAAATTGTCTTCGTTTAGTATGTTGACACGTAAGTCTCATAAAATTTATACTAGCTTAACGTAGCAAACTTGCCTTGTCGTTAGCGAAGTGCCTGGTTAAGGTTAAGTGTTGACAGCTAGCCAGCCTCGCTTCAGACGTAAACATTGGCACGCCCACTTCACTTTGGCTCTTTTTTTTTTATTACTCTATTGCATACGATTAGAGAAATATACTTACGTTTCGGAAGTTAGAATACGATTAATAGACACGATTGTTTTAAGCGAGATAGCATTAGCTACTTCCACACAGAGCAGGTACCAAATAAGCTGCCAATATTTTCAAGGACGCATTTAAATCTATGATAATACATTTATTTCATATTACGTATATCAAAGGGGGTATAGTCAGCCCCTGCAATAATAGTGGACAACTGTGATGTGATTCATTGTGTTTCTAGGGGTATAGTATTTGTCATTAAATTATGAGATTTTACACATGTCACATCAGATATACGGCCTGAGCGTCTTAATTTTTTGGTATAGCACCAACAAACCTTTAATCCAGCAAATAACTATTAATGTTTAGTATTGGTCTTGGATCTGTCTTATGAATAGATTTTATATAGTCTCACAAGCCAAGGTAAATGACAGCTTTGCAAATGAACTTCTTTGGTGTCAGTCTGATTTAAACTATGCCACTGGGACATTTCAGTCTTGTGGAAGAGCTTTGCAGTGTCAGTGAATCTGTTCTGGTTAAAATATGGTTATAGTTAAAACAACCAATCACGAAAAACAGCGTGTAGTTGCTTTTTTGGGGGTATTTTGATTACCTACATATTCAAGAAATATGTTGGTAATGCTACCTTTTGAATTCATGTGTAAGTCTTAATTATCAAATTTCTCTTACAGATCCATTGTTTTCATACAGATGGATGATATCAATGTACTACACCACAGATGTCTCCTGAATTTGAGGCGTCGAGTACGTGATATTGGGGATGGGCGACCTGCTCAGGAACGTTATATGAGGTTGCTGAAGGATGGGGACACCCTCAGGTTAGTTTTTTAGAACTCAAAATGTGGTTGACCAAAGAGATGTTTTTTGTTGAATATTTTAAGCTTTATTGACAGATGATAGGAAAGTTGGATACACCAAAAGAGGGAGGGGGGGGGGGGTAATATAGGTCACTCAGATGGAACTGTGAAACTCTCTGATTGCTCAAAATACCCTTGAGTAATTTCATACTGCTCATATTTCTGTGTCTACACCTTCCCATAATAACTGAAAACTATGCTGGTGAAGTTGAGAAGAAAAAACCTGGAAGGCCAGTGGTGAGATATCAAAATGCTGACTCACCACATGGTAGGGCTTTACTCTTTGGCCTTTAAAAAGAATATTTGGACTCTTTGATTTTATTCCATTCTGTTTATTGAGTGAAATTTTGGAACAACTCTATTGGATTGAACATTGAA
Source organism: Siphamia tubifer (assembly GCA_020466265.1). Classification (NCBI taxonomy): domain Eukaryota; kingdom Metazoa; phylum Chordata; class Actinopteri; order Kurtiformes; family Apogonidae; genus Siphamia; species Siphamia tubifer. Next base: position 9,703,123 of record CM035789.1, on the reverse strand, counting down.
CAGAGACTTGTAAAACCGTGGTTAAAGGACTGTACATCAGAGGTAGAGTCTGGATGACAGAGGCGCAGCTCTATGTGTGCTTTTGGTTTGTAATTGACCAGTCTCTGGACTGAATCACATTAATTTCATAGAATATAAAGTCAAGATTATCCATAGATAGTAACACTACCTCCAAATGTGTAACAAACTACATATTAGTATTACAACCTCCAAAAAAGTGTATCCTTTATAAGAGAAAGTATTCTAGTTAACCTGTGGATGTTATGTCCTATGAAACAATCAAAGTTGGCCATCATACAATCGTGTATAAGTCCTTTTTCAAAATTACGAAAATAGGTTATTTGGATAAAGAACAGAGGTTTGTATTTGCTGTCAGTCTTTGTTCCTGCAGTCACACTTTTGATTGGTAGTCAGTTTTTGATCACAAGGACACATTTCTCTAATTGTGCATTTAACGGTGACCTCTTGTTACCCTGCAGTATAATATCTTCTTTTTAGTTATCAAGGGAACTCTGAAGAAGTGGGTTGCTATGTGGCTGGTCATCCTTTATCAAAGGGAAATTGCTATTTTGAGGTAAGACCATTGATAGCTTACTGTACATTGTTTTTAATCAACTCATGTCATTATTGTAACTGAACTCTTTTTGGTTGTACAGCAGGAGTTGGCCATTTGCTTTCGGGGTCTTCTCATTAGTTTAGTTGCTATCACAAAGTGTGTTGTTGTCCATTTAGTTTACTTTACACTCCTCCAAATTACATCAGACAGTCACTAGAAAATAACAAGACCATTGGTACTTTGGACAATCTTTCATTTTGAAATGGGGCAAACTATTCACAATATGATAGGCTAACCACATACCATCATCTCTGGTTGTGCCCAAGATTGCTTTTCCATCCAGCCAGCAGTTTTATCCCCTGGTTTCCTAATGCTGACAATTTTCTCTACTTCATATTAAATTCTGAATGCCCCCCCACAGCCCCAGTTCATCAGTGCAAAACCACTACCTCAAGAATGTCCTCGCTACATTGGAATGAGGAACGGGGTGTGGGTTAGGTGGTATCTCTGAGCACAAAGATTAGTCTAACACAGAGTGTTTTTTAGCTGAAGGGCAGGTCATCTATGTTTATACATATATATATATATATATATATATATATATATATATATATATATATATATAGCAAAGCTGATATGCCCCTATGTTTTGAGCCTTTTTAATAGATCTCATCCAAATTGTAGTGTAAGAAAAAAAAGATTCCTGGTGATTTAACACTGGAACACTTGCAATGGTTTAGTAATAAATTTGGTGCTGAGGACTGCAGATGCTTATTTATGAGCCAGCTACTTTGCGGATGGTGTACGTCAGAACAGACCCAGTGACGTGTGGTCAGGATGAAAGGTGCGACAGGCACACTGGACTTCCTTGGCTGATGTTTTAGGGGTGAGGAAGGAACGTGAGGCCTATATATTATCTTGTGATATCTTTTCACTGGGACATAGCCAGACAGCATGCAGCAACATCAGCGTTTCACAGCAGTATCAATGTCTTATAAAATAATCATTCTGTCCTCACTTCACTGAGAAGAGGTGCACATGTGCATTTTGTATTTGAGTGGATTTGCCAATATCCAGGTTGACAATGTGCAACCACATTATGCTCCTTATTTTGACAGTTTGGTGTCCATGATGCCACATTTATCAGCAAATCATTTAAATAAAATCTTCCATGTGACCTCCACATCTATCTTTCTCCCTCCCACAAGATATTCATTATAGCATTTGTATTTAAATGAGAGCCATATTGTGAGCCTGTTAGATCCATCTGACATTTAAACAAGTGGATTTCAGTGTGTGAATTATCCTGTGTTTTATGCTATTCACTATGCAATGACGCACATGCTGTCAGCTTCCCAGATATCTTCAAAAGTTTGGAGCTTTTATTGTAATAAAGGTCATACTTTTGTCAATGTATGCGTCATTGCTATCCTTGTGTTTCCTCATAATGCTTTCAAAAGGAATCCATTTTTACCTTTGACAGTATAGCTGCATAGTTTTTGTCAAACGCCCCCTGAAACCCGGCGGAACATCTGTAGCATTCCACTTATTTTAAAAGATTTATTAAAAATAGATTTATTTGAAAATTTCAGTCATTTTTCAGCACAACCTCATGGCTCATCAGCGAACACATTCCTACTCTTTCCTCATCTAAGTCATCTCACATGTTTTTGTAACTTTTATTTGGACAATCATGTAGACATACACGGTTGTTTAACTTTTTAAGCATTCCAAGTAAAGCCGTAATCTGCTTAGGCCAAGAATTTAGCTCTTTAACAAAGCAGCAGTATAAAGTATTTACTTTAAAGTGTCAAACCACAGACCAAAAGAATTAGGCCTGGATTTTTATATGGGGAAACATGAGAACTTAGGTTTCATGTCTACGCATAGAACACATGTAAGCAGAACATAGAGGGTGGGAAGAAGAAGCTAGGAATGATACATAAGAAAACATTTTAAAGAAGAGTGATCACTTGAAAGGTCACAGAAAAGGAACATAAACAGACTAAGTGGATAAAGTTATTCCTCTGTATTTCCGTTCATTATCTTTGACCTAATTATGTCTGGCAAGCCTGTGTTATTTTGTTGGAAGTTGGATCAGTTAGTGTTTGTGATTTTTTATTTTGTTTTAAATAAATGTTGTCCACTTAATTGTTAAATGTGTATAGGTATACCTTGCTCCACAGTTTTTTTTTTTTACATATGTGTGTTTTTGTGTAGGTGACAATAGTGGACACGGGGGTGAGGGGGAGTATTGCTGTGGGCCTGGTGCCGAAATTCTATCGGCTGGACCACCAGCCTGGCTGGCTGCCATACTCTGTAGCTTACCACGCTGACAACGGCAAGTAAGTTAAACCACAGTCATCTATGCACTTCATTACAGCATGGTTTCTAGAAAAGTAATTTCATCTATCACCCTGCTCAGAATATGGTGGCTAATTTTTGTATGAAGGACTTAGGTTTTAAATGAAAAGTATGTAATATCTTCCTGAATATATATTGTATTCCGTCTTACAATACTAATTCTGTTCTCATTTCACTCAAAATATACAGTAACAGAATAGTCCACCAATTATGTACAGAACAACGTGAAAACAAAGCAACCCCATTTGCTTCTGCTATTCTCTCTTTGTACACTGCTGAGGTGGTTCATTTACATGGTGGTGTGGATGGATGTGGGTTTATGTTGCTTTTAGATCATAACTGCTGTGGAAAAATCTGAAAGTAACATTTTGGGGGCTTTTTTTCTGTCCAGTTAATCATCTACCACTCTCTCTGCCTCATTTGCAAAGAAGTGACTATGCCAAGTTGGAATATTTTTAATAAACACAAGAGAAATGTTACATTCTTTACTTGGGGGGTTGGAGAGCCTATGCTTGCTGTCACTTCAAAATAAAACCTCTACAGTCAGTGATTGATTTGCTTTCTCTGGGTTACTGTTGAAACATGGTAGAACAACATGGTTGGGCAAGTTTTCACAGTTATAATGAAAACATATGACTACTATATACTGTTTCTGTGAACAGATCCCCAAAATCTTGTGGTCTTAAAATGAGCTGTCAAAACCAGAATTAAAGTAATAAAACATGACATGTTTACATAACTCAGAGTGACATCTAGATGGTTAACACAATGGTATAGAGTTTACAGCGATTTAGGAATTTACAGTACTTAAGTTTTCTAATTAAGCATCATGTATCATGACTTATGAGCACCATGACTAGTTTTTCACTTTCAAGTTGCTGAAGTTACAAAATGAATCTTGACGGATCACTTGCTTAAGTAGAAGGGCTGAACAATATGGCGAAAATGCAATGTAGTTTTTATATACCAGTTGATATCAATGATTCCTCCTACAGGGTTTATTTACATTTATAAGGATAAAATATATTTATTCTTTAAGAAACCAGTTCTTTCTGGGTGGTATGTAACATAGCAAAATAAATATTTACCAACAAATATAATGTGATATTATTATTTATTGGAACAAATATGTATTAGGGTAACATTAGCAGTGTGAGGAGAAAAGAGGTATAATACTGGAAGAAGAAAGTGTACTGATGAGAATCTTTAATGAAATTATATTTCTACATTTGCTGTAAATATTACAACATTATGATTGTGATGTCGCCTTTTCCTGAAAATACTATAACTTAACCTCGGACCTAACACTCCTTTGTATTCTCATCATATGCAATTTTGTTGTCATTCAAAGCAGTAATTGCTATTGTCTTATCAGCCCAATTGTACCGTTGCTAGATTACAGAAGTCTCAAGTTTTGTTCTCGATATTCATTTAAAATATTTTTTTCATTTTAGGTTATATAACGGGAACCCCGTGGGGCAGCAATTTGGACCAAAATGTGCTCGTGGAGACCGCATCGGCTGTGGAATTCACTCTGAAAATATTGAAGCAGGTGTAACAACAGTCTTTTTTACCAAAAATGGCAAAGAGGTCAGTGTTTCTGAGGCCGTTATTCATTATTTAACACACACTGGCATGTAATCCGAACTTTACAGTTTAATTTAGTTGATGTATCTATAAATACATTTCTTTGTGTTTTTTTATATCCAGGTAGGTTCAATAGAGGTTCCTGTTTCAGCAGAGGGGCTCTTTCCCGCTGTAGGGATGCACTCCATGGGCGAGGAGGTGAGACTTGACCTGCGGGCTGAGTGGTTCCTAGAGGAAGATGATAGTATGATGATGGTGGACAGCCATGAAGATGACTGGGGACGGCTATATGACGTCAGAGTGAGCGGCACGGTAAGAAGTAATAATTTACAAAAATATGCGGCTCAGGGGTGATATTTATTGTAACTTAAGATGAGCGTTAAGTATGCCAGAGTAAATCTCATGGTTGGTTATTGTTCTCTGTGTACTTGCTGCGATGCCAACCTAAACTGTCTAATGATAGATCCAACTGACTGCATGTTTTTATTTTGACATAATGTGTGATTATTGTAAAATTAATTATTTACGTACATAAAATGAAAGATGGGATTAGATCTGACCAGAGGTTGAAGAAACATTCACTTACATATGAATATAACGTCAAGGAACAGAATATTGTCAAAAGTATTCAGACATATTCCTTTACACACACAGGGTCGTCGCAATCTATATTGTTTCATATGAAAGTGGCCCAGCCCTTACAGCTGTCATGGTTTCAACTTTTCTGAGAAAGCTTTCCATGAGGTTTCCTGTAGGTCATCTGTGACGTCACGTTGCAAAGGTGTTTTATCAGGTTGAGGTCTTGGCCAGTCAAGTCACTCATCCATGTCTTTATGGACATTACTTTGTGCATTGGTGTGAAATCATGTTGGAAGATGAAGGGGTCATCCCCTAACTCTTCCTCTATAGTTGGGAGCATGAAATTGTTCAATATATCTTGGTATGCTCAAGCAAGAGTTGCTTTCACTGGAACAGAGTGACCAAGCCCTACTCCTGAAAAACAATCCCACACAGTAATTCCCACTTCACCAAACTTTGCACTTAGCACAATGCATCAGGCAAGTACCGTTGTCCTTGCAACTCCCAAACTCAGACACGTCCATCAGTTTGCCAGACGGAGAGGTGTGATTCATCACTCCAGAGAACAGTCTCAAGTGCTCTAGAGTCCAGTTGCATTGTACTTGACACTACTGCATCTGACATTTTGGATTGCAATTGGTGATGTAAGGCTTGGCTGCAGCTACTCGGACATGAAAACCCATTTCACGAAGCTCTCTACACACTGTTCTTGAACCTAAAGTCACTGCCACTTTTACACAGAGATCCAGAAGAATAGGTGAGATGGTGATCCCACCTTTTTTCCACCAGTGACACATTTCTCCAGCCAAGCTAAAAGAGCAACAGAGGTGAGACAGGCTGGACGTTTACACAGCAGACCAAAGGGGCATAGTGGTGCTGCGAACCTCTCCCAAGTCAGCCCATCTTTCACTGTTCCACAAATGGTATCATCCTCCACCCAAAGGGACAACAGCTCTCAGACTTCTTCCCAGTGCAACATCTTTCTGGTTGTGTTGATATGTTTGATTACTGTATGGCCCACTCTCATTTTTAAATCCCCCCAGCATGGGGATCGTACACACAATATGTCATCAAAACATCACACTTTGGTTGCAGGAGAGAGGTGTTCCTTTTACATAGTGTTCTGGAATCGTGATTGCAACTTTGTTACTATTTCCATTTATACGGGCATTGTTCCAGAATAAAGGTGAAATATTCCCCAAACAGAAGCGCTGTTGGAAAAGGGCTAAACTTTGAAGGTGTGTAGCTTTTAAATCTGCAGAAAATTGATGACTTGGCCTACCACTTGTTCCAAATTGCTTCACAATTGTTTGTAGAACCAGGTTGCATTCCTTTATACACTGGTGGCCAAGGAGGGATCAAAACACCTTTATTCAATGACTTTGAGAAGGGTCCTAAAACCTTTGGCAATATAAGGTATCTTAATTGCAGTTGATGTGGTTGTAAAATAGTTGAAATATTTTCTCACATTACTCATGTTAAGCTTTCCCTTCTGATTTAGAATGGATGAAACTTTCCATTACTGGGCTTTGGAAATCTCTCTTTGATGTGGCTTGAAGATATGTGTTTTTCTGTAAAACTGGCAAATCCCTCTTTGTTGACAACTGTACTTAAGACTCTGTAAAAATCAGTGAAAGCTCAAGACACAAATCACTTAAATATGACTTACTTAGTATCAGTCACTGTTTGATCTTGCTGTGACTGGATTTGGGTCACCTTCATATTGCTTTATGACATCAGCTGGAGGGATTTTCCTATAGACATCAGGTTCAGTAACAAGATAAACAGCAGACTAGCAGGGAAGACACAGAGTCTGTTGTCTGTCATTCTCTCTGTGCTACATCAGAGTAAAAGATTATGCAACACGTTGGCAAATCAGCCTGCAAAGCTCAGGCGCACAAGGAGTGAAAACACACCAATGTTTTTGTCAGTAGAGCTCAACTGTAGAGATCCAACTTGTACTAAGCACCTGCCTTGCCTTTTGTTGACAGATATGACAGAATGGTGCCATGCTGTAATTGTTTTAATTGCAGCCTGTGGTATTATACCCCTATTAAACCTATTAAGTGATAATTAAGCCTAGTTTTTGAATGTGTTACCTTGGTTTTTCACATATTTTCAGTCTCAAATGCATGCCAATGGCCATGCGTACATCAGCTGTGCAAATCTATTTTTGGCCATTAAGGTAGAGTGGTATAATCATTAAATTGGATATTCATAGTGAAGTCATATGGTGCTGTTTTTATTACTTTCACCAACAAGGTTATGTTTTTGTCTGTGTCTGTCTGCCTGTTTGTCTGTCTGTGTACAAAATAAGTCGAACATTTAGGGATGGATTTTGATGAAATTTTCAGAGTATGGTGGTGATGAGGAGATCAACAAATGATTAGATTTTGGTGGGGGAGGGGGGGGGGGTCTGCCTTGGTGGAGGTCTGCGCTCTGAGTGCTTTTCTACTAGTATATACTAAAAACATAAAAACATTAAACCTCAAAATACTGCAGGAAAGTTGTTTCGGAAAGTTGTTGAATTGATGAAAGCATATATGATGAAGTGGAGAAACAAATGTCAACAAAAGGTTTTGACAAACCTTACAGAAGCAATTGGAGTAGTTTGAAACAATGTTATATGATCCAGACCAGGGGTTCAGTTCAGGGGGACAAAAGCTCAAGCCAACCTGAACCTCAGATTTTGTGACAAAATACTTCTTACTCCTCAGTCCACAGTCTAGAGATAATGTGCAAAAGGCTATCTAATAGAAAAAGTGTTAAAGCTGCAGTACTTCATAGTTTTTTGGTTTCAGTGAGCAAAATCCCATGAATACCCTTCCAACGTATTATTATTGACGTTGTCTGAAAGGAAACAAAAAGTACATAATTTTCTTTGGACAGTCTTTTAGGCTATAGATTATCTGGCCTTTGATACAGACTTTGGAAAATCACAGATTTTTTCAGGCAGGTAGGCAGATGAATATGGAATCGACAGCTATAATTAATCATTTAAGATTTCCTCAGATGAAGGAGGGAGGGGAAGTGTGTATTTTCAGATTTTCTTGGATATTTTGAAATGGTTAGTATGATGGTGCAGTGGTTAGCACTATTGCTTCACAGCAAGAAAGCCCTGGATTATGGGGGCCTATTCATGTGGAATTTGTATGTTCCCCGTGTATCTGTGTGGGTTCTATCTGGCATCCTCCCGCCATCCAAGACAATGCACCTCAATAGATTAGTCACTAAATCCCCTATAGGTGTGAATGTGAGTGAATTGTTCTTCATCTTTATATATGAGCTGGTGACACATCCAAGATATACCCTGCCTTCACCTGAAGATTCTTAGGATAGGCTCCAATATGTCAGCTTCCCCTGAGTCAGAAAATGAATGAGTGAATTAATTGATGAATTAACAAGTGGTGCCTGGCTCAACAAACTATGCCCCCCCCCCCCGCACACATTTTATCTGATTTGTCCTATCTTTTATCATTGCAAAAACACATTTTCCTGACTCTGACCTTTGACCTACATTCATCAAAATGTAATGGGATCTATTCTGGACCACCTCGTACATTTTCTGAAAATTTCATACAAAGTGGTCCAGTAGTTTTTGCATAAAGCAGCTTACAAACAAACAGACGAAAACAAACGAACAAACCAACTAAAAAAAACACCCCTCTTGCCTTTGGGGGATGGGGTAATGAATTAAAAGGGATTTGAGTTTGAGTTTGGAAAGAGAGCCAATGCCATATATTGTCATGTTCGGGTCATTTTACTGAGGGTAAGACTAAAATCACCAATGAGTTGATGTGAAACACCAGTCTGACATAAAGTATCTTAACCCTCCGTGGCTCTGACCTCTGCACTCTACAATTATTAAATACATGTCGGTGAACAAGTCTACTACACTGGATGTGAAATCATACATACACTGTCCTGCTACTACTAGTTTTCCCCACAACAAAAAATGTGCTGTTTCTTATAAATGCTAAAAATGAACAATTTATCAAGATGCATGTCCTCGTTTGTAACCATTAACCTTGGGAACAATTGTTACTCTGCCATGGAATGGTAGAGTTATGTTTGTTTGTCTGTGTGATAGCAAGATAACTCAAAAAGTTATGGATGCATTTAGCTTACATTTTTAGGAAATGTTGATACTGTCACAAGGAACAAAATGTTTAATTTTGGTGGTGATCGGTGGAGGTGGGGAGGGCACATATGTGTGTTCCATTCAGTTGGTCGAGGCAGATTACTGCTTGCAGAGTTGAAAGTGAAGGGCTCATTTAGGGGTGTGGGGGCTGATCTGCTGTGGTGGAGACTGCACTTTCTGAGTGGTTTTCTAGTTACTAATGAAATCAGGAAGATGGGAGGTTTTTGTAGAAGTACAGTATTATTGGCTTCATAGAATTTGCTGACAACAGAAAATGGGTAGAATGGTAAAGTTGATACAGAAAACAGATTACTTGCAATGATAGTGCACACAAAGAACACTTGGTTTAGTTGGTTACCGGTTCAAGGCTTCTCTCTCAGTCACAGGCTAAGATATGATTCAGGTAGTGGGCATTTGCCAGCTGAATGACATTCACTGCTGGAAACAGCTGCTTGATCAGGGGCTGTATTCCCACCAGTTGTAGTGAACTGTAACTCCTTTGTCCTGTGTGAAGGTGTGAGCTCTCATCACCCTCTCCTCCAACTTCAAAAAGTAACCACAAGACTGCAGTCAGGTTTCGACACAAGAGCGGTGAAGGCTCTTTGTGGGTCTTGTATATGGTGTGATAAACATGTCTGTCACTGACAGCAGTCTGCCACACATAAGCACAGACCATCCTCTCTTTTTGAGGGCAGATGAGGTCATAAATGCAGGGTATTGTGGGTGAGAAGGATGAATCAGCCAATGGGTTTTCTCTATGTCTCTGTCCGTCTCTCACTCTCTGTTTTTCTGGACTGAGGAGTGGTAACGGCATGAAAAGTGTTGATGGAGCCAACAGCCTGGCTGTCCACCAGGTTGTAAAAATTCAATAAGTGGAGTAACGGGACTCTAAGGAATCTTTTACTCTTTCTCATGTGGTTGGAGGTTTTAACAGCTGGGGTGCTGATCTGCTATGCACTCTAGCAATAATCTCTTTCTTTTACTTTTCTCTTTTTCTTTTCAGTTTCCTCTTATGACTAAGCCACCATTAGACATACGCTCCAGTAAGCGGGTGATAATATTCAAACTGATAAGACTGTCAAGTTTTGACAAGTACAAGGATTTGGAATAAACACTGAAGACAGGGAAAGGGTGTGGGACAAAGCAGTAACAGTAGCTGTTTCCTGGATTGACAGAGAAAATTTGGTTTGGTGGGAAACAGAAAAAGAAAAGGAAAGTGTTGTTGAGGAAATGAGAAGATATTAGGAAACTGAGGATAAAAAGGAAGGGAAAGAAAGGTTTGTTTTGAATGTTGGAAGTCTTTGGATAGCAGGATTATTACGACAAACTTTGTTTTAATGGCGGAATAATATGTCAACCACAGGGTGGTCTCACTTAATCTCATGTTTTTGACTTGTAATTCATTTCATTGTGTGGTTTTAACCAGTACTGAACCTGCCTCAGCTTTTCCAAATGTCTATTTTGAAACTTTCTGAAGTCTGCTTTCCTCTCCAGTTTACTCCATCCAAACAAAACTCTGATGCATTTCAATAGCTTTTTACTTCTCAAGGCTGTAGCTATGATGTATACTTTGAGAGGCATGGAAATATTTTTTTTCTATTTTCTCACATGTGGCTATGCAACAGATATTTCCAGCCTTAGTTGTTTCCGTTGACTTACGGATCATTCAGTTGACATAGCTGGATTACACCTTTCTAACTTTTTAGTGGTTTGTTGTCTCCAGCAGCAGCTCTCTAACATTTGGTCAAAACAGTGGAATATTTTTTACAGGTTGCTATTTGATAAGTGTGGGTAATCACTGTCCCTGATGATAGCTGTTCTTACTGATTGTTAAGAGATGAGGAACAGGTAGACGGAAAAGATTCCTGCAAGATAAATGACTTTTCTGACTGGTATGCTTTTGAAGAGGCGGTATTGAGCAGTACAAAGCCGCAGAATGCATAGAGTACAATGGTGACGGTAGTGACATGTCTGCAGCTAAGACTTTGCCTTTGTGAACTGTTTACATTACAGTCAGGGGGATGGCCCCTCCTGTTTAGATAGGTGGGTATCTGATCTTAGATTTCTCCCCACCATCTTGATTCCTACCTTGTTTTCTGCTCTATATTATCCCCATCTGCATTTGCATGTTTTACAACTGATTTTCTTTTGCCACTCCTCTACTACATTATTACCTTCAAACTTTTACCATTAGTATGTCTCCATGTTGTAATTAACTTAGTATAAAATATATTTCTCTGACCTCTTTCATTTAAGTTTGATCTCCCATCTGTTATTTTGTGACTTCTTATTCTCATCTTAGGGACATATTCAATGAGTGATATTGAATAATTTTCACTGTGGTTGTATTTGAGTGGAAACCTGATGTAAATTGAATTATTACCCCACTCCCCAAGGGGAGAGGGGCATTAAGTTTGAGTCAGTTTGTTTGTCTGGTTTTTTTTTTGTTTATAAGCAGCTTTACGCAAAAACTACTGGACCAATTTCCATGAAATTTTGAGGAAAAGTGTGAGGTGCTCCCAAATAGATCCTATACATAGCTTCGTGTGACGACACCGCACCACCTAGTAACGCACGCCGCCATTTTAAAAGGGGAAAACAACAGTGTAGCAACACTATACAGATAGCTCTGTTACGATGTCCTACGACTATTTTGATAAACTTCTGCCCTCCACAAAAGGCCGGTATGAATGGAAATTAGCAGGGATCAACTGGAGAGCTGACCGTATAAATTACGAGGTTCTTGGTGAAATGACCTAATGACGTGGCCTAATATCAAGTGGCCAGCCATCTACGATTATCTCGTTGAAAGTCTTGGCATATGTATATATATATATATATATATATATATATATATATATATATATATATATATATATATATATATATATGTATGTGTATATATATATATATATATATATATATATATATATATATATATATATATATATATATATATATATATATATATATATATATATATATATATATATGTATATATATATGTATATATATATATATATATATATATATATATATATATATATATATATGTATATATATATATATATATATATATATATATATATATATATATATATATATATATATATATATATATATATATATGTATATATATATATATATATATATATATATATATATATATATATATATGTATATATATATATATATATGTATATATATATATATATATATATATATATATATATATATATATATGTATATATACACGAGAAAAAATTTGAACTTATAAGAGCCTGAAAGCATATGTTTTGTTTGAGGTAGGTTACATACATTTAGTTGAAATACTCTGCCCCTCACTCACCCAGACTCCAGAGCACTCCTTTAGCACTACTTTACTTTTACTTCCACTTTGATTTCGGACTCCAGGGCTTGCCATTATCTGGAGATATTCTTCTCATCCTCTTCTCGCCTGAAGCCATGCTCCACGTTTTTCACCCTTTGCTGTCGGTATGCGGAAAAAGACAGCTACTCTTCCATCCAAGCATGTTTATTGCACCAGAAGGCTGTACAAGATTTGGGCATTTTACATGAAGTTTTAAGCGTGCAGGACGGTACAGTGCAGTTCACGCAATGGGTACTACACTGTTGTTTTCCCCTTTTACTAGCAAAACTGACGTCACCACGAAGCTGTGTATTACATTTTGGTGAATGTAGGTCAAAGGTCACGGTCACCAAAAATGTGTTTTCGCAATGATAAGAGAGAGGAAAAAATCAGATCAAATGTGTGTAAGGGGGGTGGGGTTTGTTGTGCCACGCACTACTTGTTTATAAATGTCTTGCTTTCTCTTTTTAAAGCCATTAGGTGAAGTGGAGTTATTAACTTGTGATCCTTCATAAATAACACATATCTTCTACAAAGCTTATGCTGAATATTATTACAGTCACTTTACGTTGGTGCACTACACTGTAAATAGTGAGAGCAGTCGACCAGTGTCAGTCAATCATTGAAAAGTTAATGAAACTTTCTCTTTCACTCAACACACATTTGTGGAAACAGTTTTGGTGTTAAATTACATTAGAAGGTTAGTATTTACATTTTGCTCACATTTTGTTAACATACTTGGTCTTACTTAAAAGCCTATGTTTCAATCAAACGTATGTTGATGGTTGATGTTAAAGTGCCCTAATGTTTGACATTGAAAATAAGTCCGCCATTGGATAGCTCAGCATTTAAAATGTGTGTTTTTTTTTACTGCTATATGCATCACAGGTCACTCAGTAAAATCATTCAAGTAAAATAGGCCGCTTTGCAATGGCACCTGTCTCTTTCTTCCTTTTTTCAGTGAGTATGTTTCATACACAAATAATTGCTATTATAATGTACAGATAAACTAGAAATATTAGGACAATTAGGTGATATGTGTGTCATTATTGTTATTTGTTATTGAGTTTTGTAAGAATTATGGAACTTTGTGTTTCCTGACAATTGCCTAATCCTGCAGTCTCCGCAAGTCTAAAAATAAAAAATATATATTTGAAATGTATTATATAGTATAAGTTATTATAATGGTATAAAGAAACAATAATAGTTTTGCTGTGTTTGTTTTAGAAATAGAGAAAAGGTTTCAAAGTAATAAGTGTTATGAAGGCAAGAAGAGAAGCATGTTTTATTAATATTATTCTTTTAATAGTTATTTTACTGTTCACAATTCCAGACAGTTCAAAGGCCACTACTGTGTACGAATAACAAAAAATAAACTGTTATTGTGGCTCTTAAGTATTGTCGTACATACCAAAGAATAACCCAGTAAATAGAAGGTGTAATTTATTTGCCTTTATATATTCTTCAAGTAGTTGTGCAGTAATTGAATTAAAACTTGGAAAATAACATCCAGGTGAAGTATTAAAAGTTTGTGGGAGGATTGAACATTATTCTGCCCAGATGGGTGTGGTGGCAAGAACTCACCCACCTAAGTCTGATGATGACGGGTGTGGTCAGAGGCTTAACAGATAGGTAACCAGTAGAGGTCAGTGCAGTAAATGCTATTTTCCATATAATGTGTAGTAGTGTTATTTTTTAAAATCCTTAACCAAACAATTTTAATCAAATCTCTTAAAGCTCAAACTATGAGGTTTTTTAAACAAATAAAACATTGGGTATTGTTCCTAAAGATGATTAATCTGTTGACTTGAAGTTAATAAATTTCTTGTTTTTGTGTTCTGACTTTTGGATTCGTATATGACTACTTAACTTACAGTACATACATTAAAGGATTTATTATTTCTACCATTGTCATGACTGGCAGTGAAAGGTGTCTTAAGCAAACACAGTATGTTTAGTAATAATCCACATGAGTAATGGATTTTTCCCCCTTTTATATATTGTTTGCCACCATGCTTCTGCTCCGCTGTTTTTCTTTCTGGAGACATTTGGCTGGCTCTCCACTGCGTACGTGCGGCTCAGTGAAAACACGAGCCTCCAATCCTCTGCCTCCTGTTGTCACAGCAGTCGCTGTGCCCACCAACTTAATCCCCTCAGCTGCGGATGAGCGGGTCGACAAGTAAGTGGACAGCACCTGAGTCTGCAGTTATCAGTTTTCCCAAGTCAAGCGCACTCCCTCTCAGCCCGTATCACACGTTCACACCATTCGCTCTCCTCCATGGGAAGATGAAAACTCTTATGGATGTGTGTATCTTCAATTTGTCATTATCTTTTGATAATTTTTTTGATACATTTACTTTCAGTTGCCTAAGAGAAGCACAGATTTTAAAAGCTTTTTGCTGCTGTTTTATTTTTTTTTTATTTATTTTTTTAAGTTTTGTTTAATTTCAATCTTTGTCAAGATGATAATAATCATTGCTAAGTTCCTCGTACCTTTTCCAGTTTGCAGAGCCAACCGTAGTACCAACGCCCTTCTAAGGTTGCCTGCTTCCTTCCTTCCTTCCTCTTTAAACAATAGTCATGAATCCCAATATGACACTGCTCATGGATTAAAGTTCACAACTTTCCCATCAAGTTGTATTGGTTGCAACCTCCCAGACTGAACTGTGGCACCATCACTGCTGCTTCAAGTTCTTTGAACCACACGGCGTGAGAAAAAAGGAAGCTATGTATAATTAAATCTGAAAAGAGGTCGACAGACTGACTGGAGGCTGGATAACTAGTTGTGCCAGACTTCACACAAGATGACCAAAGTGAAAGCTGTGCTATTTTTTTCTATCTGTATCCGTCAGATATTGCAAACAAAAACTTACTCTGTCTGGTCTGGACATCTCTGTTAGGAGAAAGACTTTGTTATATTTTATTTCTTTTATATGTTCTTTAGCGTCGTAACATTTTTCCTTTCACAGTGCTTATGTATGTATGCTGACAGCATTTAACTTACAGGGTGCAGACAACATGCAGAGAAAGTATGAGTTGACTCTTGGCTCTTTCTGTGCACATTATTGACCAACTAATACTGAAATTATTGTGTAATAAAGTTCTTAGAGGGAGGCCCAGTGGCATAGCACTATTGACTCCAAACTGCTGTGTCTCACTTTTGACTTTTGGTCCAGTTCACCCTTGTTGAAAGTCATTTTCTTTAATCTCTCTGCTCTTATTTCCTGTCCTTGAAGAACGGCAACCATGATCAAAAACAAGTATTTGAAGAGAAAATTACCTGGGTGGGATTCTTATTTGAACTATGGCCGCTGTACTTTTTAACTTTCCTCACTTCAACAGTTAGTACTTCTTTGCTCAATCACTACAGTTTTCTGGACAGCAAATTGCGTTTGGCAGGCAGCTCCAGGATCTGACCTCATCAGACGTTGTTGAATCAGGTGTTAAATAGTCACGTTGTGAATGCTGATTTGACCCGTTTCCATTGTAGAAAATGTAGCCTTTTGTGTCTCTTTCTTGGCAAGTCACTTATACCAAATTTGGGGCTGGAAACTATTTGTAAGGTTGAGTCTCTGGATAATAGTATTAACTTGGACCATTGAGCATTGTTGTTTAACACCTTCATCATCCCTCTGAATAGTGCACTTGTTTCATCTAGCACTAACACTGTGAAGTGTAACAACTGAATTTATAATTTTATACCTATATGTGGTGCTATCTTTGTAGACTTCTCTCTCTGGTGACATTTAGCTGTTACCCAGGGGTAGCAGCCTTCTTATGTAACTAACTTTTTACAACTTGTCCCATATAAATCAATGGTGGTGGTGATACATGCTGGCATCAAAGCCCCAAGTTAATTTGGGCAACATCTTCCCAGCAGAGCTAATGGTGATAATAAATGGAGTGTATTAAAAAGTGATGAAACCTCCACATGACCAGTGAGTGATGAGATGTCATTGAAGGGCAACAGTGTGGGTCCTTGGCTCTTAGAGGTTTCACTGGAAATCTCAGTGGTGAATAATTTATTAAACACGCAAAAGTGGTCTAGTGTCAGCAGGACACTGTCTAAAATTAAATAACTTGTGTTAGCTGTAATGTTCAAAAATGCAAATGACTCAGGGTAGTCATTGGTGTTCTTGCAGAATTTTAAACACAGAGTTGCTGTTGCTGGAGGTGGAGATGTTGCCTGGAGGCGTGCTGCATGAGTCCAGGCTAAAATCATCTTGTCTCCAAACTGTAAATACTTGTTCACTGAATGCTGTGTCAGTGCCACGGAAATTACAGGTTTTGTTTTGATTTGTATATTGTTTTGTTGCCGAGCACTTCTTTGAACTTCCTAATGCGGTTGCTCTCTCATCAAGCTTCAGCAACATCCTACTACTTGTTACACGCTTAAACAAGATAGTTAAATTTCTATAATGAGTGATTGATTTGTCTTGCATGTTGTTTGTTTTTTTTAGTGTAGTGTACACTTGTTCAAACTGCTTACAACAACTATGACAAATGTGGAAATAATTGTTTGTGTGCTTATCCCTGTTAGCAATTGTTACCATGGTAGATTTGAAGGGGCTATTTATAATCATTTGAAAGAAAAAGAAGCAATAAATACTATATTTTGGCCAAATATTGACCACATATTGACTAACTCACCTCAAGTCATAATACCAATACAAATACAATAGTACCATAATACTTATACTTTCATAATTAGTTACTGTTGTTTCCAGTCTACCTGTGGGCAAACACAGACAAACTGTGACCAGAGGTTGCACTAGACATTATTATCGTCTGTAATTTTGACGGACAAGATTGTAAAAGAACCAAACTGTGACTTCAAAACCGAGGTACGTACCAAACCGTGATTTTTGTGTACCGTGACAGCCCTAGCATTCATTAAAGGTTAATTGTTGTTATATTGTAATAGCCTATTCTGACTGGTGTAAATTTGTATAGAAATTTCTCATAGTGTCATTAATTAATTTAGCGTCAGAAGAACACATCCCTGATCCATCTATAACGGACTCAATAGTTTGAGAGGCCCAGGTTTGTTTCCATGTTCATCAAACTTTGTTTTGCATATCCTAATTTTCCCCTGCTGTTTTTGTTACTAAAGAGTCTAGTGTGGAGTGGATACCAATAATTTTCTTTAATTTAGCTGCTTTAAGTTTCTTGACTTATTCTCTCTCTGATATTCATTGCCTTTTCTCTAATAAAGCTTGTTTGTTTGTTTTACACCTTTTAATAGTGGTATAGGATATAATCAGCCCCCTGGTATAGGCCTTGGAGGTCTGCCAGAGCAGAGATGAATCATTAACAGAGGGGTAGTTAATGGGGAGGAAGTGTCAAACATCTGTATTCAGAATCAGATTTTACTGAGCAAGTATGTTTTCACGTAGAAGGAATTTTTCTTCAGTAGCTCTATTTTGAAAAAGTGCAAAAATATAATAAACATAATTAAAAAATATAATAAAAATGTAAATACGATGTGAATTTGAGACCATTTGGAATTGAGCTGTCCATTCTCCAACTCACGGGTTTCTTAAAAAATGTAAAATGTAATGTCCATATACATTGCTATATGTTCTGATGTTATAATCTTTGAATTGAACAGAAGACAACAGATTGCATAAGGTGGGGCAAAAAAAAGTTATTCTTGTGCAACACTTGTGAGCTTTAGAAAAAAGGGTGAATTCCTTATCTGCACGGTGAAGTATCCTCCAAACATCCATATATATCCAAAGTCCTCACAGATACCAATGATTGGTTTGGACTGTTTTGACAGGGGTTATGCACCTGAAGGAAATTTGTCCATCATGGGATTCATGAACCAATTAAAATCACTTCCTACAATAATACTTTCCTTTGCAAAATCAGATAATTTGCCATAAAATGAAGGGGATGACATAGAGGACAGTAGACATTTAAAAGAGTAAAGTCCTCCCCATGTAAGGAGGCTGAAATAAGTACAAACTGCTGCTAGTTATATTTAAGTGGTAAAGTTTTCCTAATGAGTATCGCTACACCTCTGATTTTTGGTGGCAAAGGATGTAAAAAGGACCTGATCAAAGCTGCACTGTTGCAGCTTTATATACTCCTTGTCATTCAGGTGTGTTTTTTGCAACATAGAAATATCTATTTTCCTCCTTTAATGGGTGAATGACTCGTCTCGTCATCTGAATCCACTTTATCCTCACTAGGGTTGCAGGGATGTGACCCTATGGTGAATGACATCCCTTAATATTCCAAGTACACAGCCTCAACGAATCACAGGTAATAAAAATTTTTACTGAAGAGATTTAAACTCCCAGATGTTTTATAATCCCTATGTAAATTTTGTAACTGAATGTAGGCAAAAAACTGTCAACACAGATTACAAATAACAGACATGCCAGCAGCACGTACAGAGGAACCTTCCCCACGTGATAACCACCTTCTCTTAATTTGACTAACTTAGCGGGTCGGCAGTTTGTGTCCCGGCTCTGGCTGTTCGCATGTCGAAGTGTCCTTGGGCAAGACACTGAACCCTGAATTGCTCCTAGTGGGCCTGGCAGCACCTTGCATGGCAGCAGTCACCTAGTGGTGTGTGAGTGCATGTGTGAATGGGTGAATGTGAGGCTAATGTAAAGCACTGTGGATCAAAATAAATAAAAAAAAAAAGCGCTATATAAGTGAAGTCCATTTACCATAATTTCTCCCAAAGCTCCAAGCTCAAATAACACTACCTAAATAGTATTAGTCTTCACCCATAAACCGGGACAAGCAGACCAATTAAAAAAAAACTATATATATATATATAATTTAAACCTTGGTTATGTTTTCTATTATTTCCTGAATTGTTTGTAGAAAAGCAGGCTCAAGGACATTGTCAGTGTTAGCTAGCAGCGCTTGTTGCTTCTCCTCCACTGATCAAAAGTCAGATAAGCTAGCAGTGCCTTCTGGTTTGCTTGTCTTGGTTGATTTCTGACTGTCTTTTGGTGGCATTTTGTCCTGGCTTCTCAGAAAATATTCATTAATACTTATTAAAATGTGTTGGTGTTGAATAACATACAGAATCTAGAAATTGTGCATATTTAGCATACCAAATCAGTCTTCATTATTACTTGCTTGTACTTCATTCACCACTGCATCAGTCCCTCCTTTTTTTTTGTTAAAACCACGTTCATCAATGCCATCACATTTCCTGAGCTTTTTAAAGTAACTAAGGAGACTCAGCTGTCTTGACATTCTGTTCTAGCAAAATATCATATAATTTTGGTGAAAGGATGTTTTCACACAGCGTACCTGAGTGCGTACCATACTTGGATATATTCATGCCTTTCCCGCAGATGTTGTGTTCACAAGCACATACTGTGGCCTGTACAAATGGATGTTACAGGGCCGAAACAGTAGGTGGTGGCTGTGTCAGAAGACAAACACTTACCTCTTAGCCAGTTTGAGGCAAAGTAAAGAAGAGACACCTTCATTGTCCCCACTTTTAATAGTCATTAACAACCATGCTACCAGTCAAATTAATTCCACCCCTCCACAAAAATGGCCAAATAAAAGATGGGCAACAGGAGCTTTGTGGACAGGTGGGAGGCAGATTATCTGTTCACAAATATAAAGGACAGACCTGTTTATCTTGTGTGTGTAGCCAACATGGCTGTAACAAAAGAATATAACATAAGAAGTTTTTCAATAAATATTGAGTTTGGCCCATGACTATCTCATTTTTTAATTTTGGCCCAGTGTGAATTTGAGTTTGACACCCGTATATTAGAGGGTCCAGATTAAACAAATGTGACCAGAATGATTCTTGGGGAAAAAATATTGACATAGTATAGGAATGTCCATTATATGTCTACAGGAGACAGGGGTTTTTGGAGCTGCTTTCAGCTGTGTTACAAATGTAAGACACTTCTGTATTGGTTGTTTTTTAGAGATAAGGTCCTTGCTGCTTGGCTTAACGTAAGGAGAAGAAGAAGAATGAAGTGTGACCTATTACTGATTAGGTAGAAGGGCAGTTAATCTCTGAGAGAAATGGAGATGCAACAGTGGCTGAAGTTCTTGTCAGGTGACCATTATCACCACAGTGTGCTTCAATATGTTTCCTGTAAAAACAGAATCTAGTGAGGCTATCCCTTCCCCCAAAGCCTAGTCTGCTGTGATTGGACAAGTCCACCTGTGGAGAAATGACACATATCGAGTCATCGCTGACCCATAATTCTTCAGAAGCTCATAGGAAATGAAAGTAGAGGAAAATTTTTAATTGGATGGAAGATTGGTACACACCCAAATCCGGGATAAGTCATCAAAAATACAAAATTTTCCAGTAAATTGTGACCTTAAGTGCCCCACAAATCTCAATTTTTTTGTCACAGTTGTGTTTGATATTGGAATGTTATACGTTATCTTTAATGTCATAAGGATTTTTAAAGGAAAGAACTAATACCTTGTATGGTTTAGAGTAATATGAACAAAATCAGTGTGATTTAAGTTATCGAATTTGTGTGTTTAGCAACTAATTACTATTTATCTTAATTAAGCAGCTCGATGAATTTGGTGGAATAAAAAGACAGCAGTGATAGAGTGAGTATAACCAGCAGAGGAATTATGGTGGTTTTCCATCCATCAGGATATCTTGGTTCCTGTATGCATGTAAAAGTGACTGATGGACAAGTCATATTTAGCTTCTGGAGGGCATCCAACCCAAGTGAGAGATGAATTAGAGCAGCCTCTGTTCCAAGGACAAGGCCAGCTAATATATTTTCCAAATTAAAGTGGCACATATGCCCCAGAACATTCACGTTTCCATGTAAATATGTTAGTTTTAAGGAAAAAATAAATAAGGCAACATGGAAATGCTCTGAATCAACTGAAAGGAAGTGAACAAACAATATAAACAAATATGAGACATCAGAAAACTATGGTCTCAGTTGTCATATTAAGAGAGGACTCACTCTGCAGTCAGTTTGATTGACCCACTTTACATATGCATAGAAGGGGTCCGTTAATTTTAGTTTCACCTCTCTTTTCGTTCCCCATTAGGTGTGACAGGAAACTGGCAGGACCACTGTCTGTTGGGTGTTACATCTGTTTCCCAGGCAGCAGCTCAACAAAACACAGCCTTGCACACCACCATCAGCACTCACTCAGAATTAAAGGAGAGGGAGAGAAAGACAGCGATTGTCAGCTATCTCACTGAGGCATGCTTTGCTCAAGGCAACATCTCTCCTTTTCTGCCCTCTCTTCTCTCTCCTCCTTCGATTAGTCAGCAGCAAGGAGCAGAAAAAGGTGTGACACGGTGCTCATTGCATCAAAAAGCCTTCCTCCACTTCCAAAAGAAAGAAATAGCAGCTGTCCAGGCATGAAAGTAGAGTAGGTTAAGGAGACACAAGAACACACATGAAAAGGGCAGTCCCTACCAAAGAAGGCGGAATCCACTGACAAGGTCTCTGTACCATTCAGTTAGTCATCCATGTCAACAATTATTAAGAGTAGCATACTTTATAACTATAATTGCACTTTAGAGAAATGTGCCTTTGTTTGCAGGAATGTGAGGAAATTATCTTTATTCTAGAAGTTTAAAATTGCCTTTCAACTTTTTGCAACAGAACACCAGTAATCAACTGGAGCTTTATAATTATAAAACATTATATAGATGTACAATATTTTGCACTTTTATTGCCAAAGTTGAAACGTATTTCCTTCATGTTGAAATGGTCACAAAAGTCCTTGACCATAAGATTAATCTAGAATAATCATGCTCTATGCAGTCAGACTAACAACATGTAACTGAGAAGTTGTGCCTTTTTCAGTAGCATTGACATTCTCTTTCCTTCTGGTCTTAATGTGTTACTATCTTGAAAGTTCCTTCCCTATGTGAAAGAACAACTACATTTCAAGCTGCAACTTCTTGCTGATATTGGCAAGTTTTAACACAGACTGACATTTTTTTATATGCTGTTTTCTTTTGTAGGGATTTAGGCATTTTAATACCACAACGTGCTACCTCATTCACATGTGTTTTGATCAAAACAACACCTTGACATGATTTTGCAACAGCACCTTTGCTGCACCCTATGCTTAGCACTGTCCGAGACGCCTGATTTGTTTTAAGAACCAGCCAAACAAACCCATCAGTTCCTCTACTCCACAACAATATTGAATGATTCCAATTGTACCTGCATCACCAGCACAGTGCTGATGTTGTATGTAGCACTTTGCATTACATCAGTAATTGTTTTGGTGTAGTATATGTCAGAGTTTGAGTTTACTATAAGTTAGTTTATCTACTTGGAAATATTTCTTATTGCTTTCACATATCTTTTTTTAGATATATATTTTTTCAAATTCAGTATTAGTAAGTCTTGGTTGTCTTTCTCTTGTTATTTGAACGCTGCAAATGTTTATCTCCAACCGTCCCACTGTTTTGGACCTCTTCTGTGTTTCTGTGGTACTTAATCTTATGTAATTTATAGCTACCTCAAATAGTGTTCTGAGCAACCACTTTAATCTATCATCAAGCCCAGAGCCTGAAATAAAACGTTTGACTGCCTCTGCTGCATTTCTCAGTGATTTTCAGTTTGATGGATCACCAAGCAACAGGGAATAACAAAGAGGGAAAATGGTAATAACTTAATTGACACACTTGACTTTTTTGACGTGGATGTTGAATAGCAGTTCCCACCAGGTGTGTCCTTCAAGTGGCTGGTTAGTGAAATGCAGCATACACAGGTGGTGTTGCACACAAAGGCTTAACATAGAAGTCATTTTGTCCACCCCCACCTTGTCTGTCATCCTAGCCTTTCAAACCTAGGGGCGTTCACATGGAAACACTTCTCAGCCTAAAGGCTTTGTGGTTGCCTAGCTGCCCACCTACTCACCTGTACCCGCCCATCTTCACCTGTTTGGGTGTCTAAAAAAGACCTAAAATTAATTGCATTAACATTGTGTGCTGTGTGCGCAGTCTTAAGTGGCTGTTGATACTTGTAGGATAGTTACTGGGTGGATCAGTAAAGATTTCATTGGTTTTGAAATTGTCAATCTTTTTAAGAGCCCACTCATTTAGGACGCACTTGAAAATGTTAGTTGCGTCATTTGCCTCTGGAACAACAGTGGGCCCAGGATCCTGTCCAAGCTTGATCTGCTGTCTTTGATATTTGTCTTCATCTCAAGTTTCCCCTCTAAAAGCGAGTGATCCCTGTTGGCCTAACTTGAAGATTGTCATCATATGAAAGTTTAATTCGTAGCAGTGAATCATAGGCTGTGTGAGCTGTGTTAATGTCTTTCTTGACGTTATTTGGTGTCTACATCCTATCGTATTTCCATTTAATTACTTTGTTTTTATAGCTTATTTCCTAACTTACTAACCTGCATCCTTTTACTTATTTTTTTCCCCCTCCTTTCCTCAGCTCTTGGAGTATGTTGGTAAAGGAAAGAGCATCATGGACGTGGGTTTGGCCCAGGCCCGTCAGCCACTCACCACCCGCTGCCATTACTATGAAGTAGAGATCGTTGACGCTGGAGAGAAGTGCTACATCGCTTTAGGCCTGGCAAGACGGGTGAGCTCTCAAATTTTGCCAGCCTTTCACACCTACACATAACAGAGACGCACTAGTCTGACTGAACGGATATGGACCACATGTGTCTGTTGGATGACTTTTGCTTTCTGTTTTGTTATATTCAGTCTAGTTTTGTGTAGCCAGGCCTAACTGTGCATTTGTTCCATTAGTGGAGAAATGTCTTGCTAAACCCATTATCAATCTGCGTAATGGAAAAAAAAAAAAAAGCCCAACTCTGGTTTGTTTGTGTTTCTTGAAACATGCATGTTCAGAAATATATACAGAAAATGAGGTGGAAGAAGTTGTTCTAGTTTAATCCCATTAAGGGAACTTTGGAAACCAATAGTAGGCTTACTCCAGACTTAACTTCCTGTGAGTCAGACTATGTTTGCCCCACCAGGACCCTTATTTGAGAAGGAACTGAACTAACATCATGGAAATGATTGAAAACTTTGACCAAAAGCCTGAACATTAAATCAGAAGGCAGTATGTTACTTTGGCCATTTCTTTGGAATATTGTTATGTTGGCCGTCATGAAGGACCTGTTATCCCCTAAATGCATAGGTCGAAATCTCAGCACATGGTAAAAAGATGAGAGGCCAATTAGAGGCTACATTGTAAACAGATCAGTAGAGATTTTCCAGCAGCCTAGCCTTTCTAACCAAATCTAATGACCTGTTTTGAGTTGATGAAAAGCTTTTGCAAGGAAAATACAATTACAAAATTTTTTACACCTTGCATTTTAGCCCCAATTTCTTTTTCCAAAGAATGCACATGCGGTTCTCATTTTGGTGATGTAGTTCTGGAAGGGCCCATTACCTGTGTTAAAAGAATACAACACAGACAAACCTGTAAACGCCTGGATACTGACAAGGCTGCTGCACATTAAGAGATGCAAAGACCCGTTGAAGTAGTCTTTAACGAAAACATATTTTGTAAATTATAAGTAGTAATTTTGTAGGATCTTACCTCCTTCTTCTCCAGGGCATTTTGACCTTATGCTAAACGTACAAAAATTATGTTTGCTCTCTGATAGATGGATTCTTTCACAAGGCCTATTTTCCTGTTATTATTCTTTTAACTTGGGAACTATTTTTTAAACCATGTGAGTTTATGATTTGTGAAATATTTGCACCCTGTAAGCTTAGCCTCGAAAGTGTTATGAATGTGAAATATTAGTGACTGCTAAAGCCAAGGCCTGTGGAGAGCTGCCAAAACCTGAAGGGAGCTGCCAACACTGTCTCTCCCAGGGTCAAAACTCAGCTCCTTTTAATAACAAAAATAAAAGATGAAACTTGAACAAAACTGTCCCCCTGCTGAAGCAGCATTACCCCTATCTCTTTCTTACAGCTTTCAATCACATAGTAAAAATGTATTTTCGGCAAGACGTTTTTTTTCTGGAAAATCCTCTTATGTTGCTCAACAATAGTACATACATGTTCTCCCACAGTGAGAAAGGTGATAACTCCAGTCTTATTACCTCCTCAGAGTTGCTTTTTTCTTTTCCTTTTTTTCCCCTTTATCTGGGTTTCATTATAAAGACATTAAGCTTAAGTCCAGGAGAGGTGATAAAGCAGCAAATTGAAGGCTTGGGTAATCACTATTTACTCAACAGCAGGTTTGCATGCTGGTGTTGTTCATGTCATATCCTCTGCTTAGAAAGTCGACTTGAACAAACCCTGTCTTTCATGCTCTGTCGTTGTTTGGTTCAGGTTTGCTTATATGTCTGTTGTCTTCGTTAGTTCTTTACACAAATCTCCAAGACCCTGTACAGACATTACATAATCATGCACTTTTTGTGACCTGATCACAAGGAAACAGCTGTAATGTGAGTGAGGTGTGGACATGCTCGAGGCACATTAAGGAGACATTGAGAGTCAATCACGCACCTCATTTGATGTGGACTACATATGACCACATTATTTCAGAAAACATGAATCGAAAAGTCTATAATATTTTGATGGGTAAGTATTGTAGAGATGTTTGAAGTCAAACAAGTTTTTTGCAAAGAGTGCAAAAAGGGTGACCCATGGAAGCTATTACAAGCTTATTAGGACGGGCCCCGGGACAAAACATTTAAACTACAATACAAAACATATACATATATGCATACATATATACATACAAACATATATGAGGGGCCATTTAGACCATATTTAATTCTGGCACTTTTATATATATGCATGTGCGTTCACATACATACATTATGTATGTATGTGTGTATATATATATATATATATATGTAAGAGGAAAATATATGTATGTGTGAGAAAGAATATATGAAGATGAGAGACAGAATATATGTATGTGAAAGCATATATATATATATATATATATATATATATATATATATATATATATATATATATATATATATATATATATATATATATATATATATATATATATATATATATATATATAAATATAAAATGGAATATGGCCTAAACGGCCCCTCATATACAGTACATACATAAATATATACAAACATAGATAAATACATGAATACATTCATACATGGATACACATGTATAAATATGAACACAGGAGTTTCTTTTTTTTTTTTTATTATTATTTCAACATTTGAAGGGAGTGGGCAGCTTTTAGACTAGGGTCTAGCTTCTTCCAAATCTGTGGACCATGACACACCACACTGAGGCTGGTAGCTGCAAGTCTTCTTTTTTTTTTACTGATGATGATATGTTTATTTCTTGTGCTGTGTGCATCTGACCTGGAGGTGACTGGAACGAGCTCTGAGAGTTTTATGTTTAATTTGTTGATTACTCTGTATATAGTACATGTGTTATAGTAGATATTGAATTCAGAAAGTGTCAGTAGTTTGTAACGTTGGAAGAGTGAATTATGAACCTCACAGTCATTGGTGTACAGCTGCCTGAATGCATTGTAGTGGTTCCCCATTGCTGTAAGTGAAGAAATCGTACTGTATATTGACAGTTTGCATACACTCAACAAGTTGATATCAGTAGCTGACACTGTTTCCTCATGGTTAGGAGACCTTTCTATTATCTTGTCTGTATATAGTTAATTTCAATTCAGAATTTGAAAGTGACCAGTAAAAACAATTGAAATGGTCTAAGTTGTTATGTTGACATTTTAGTTGTCAAGTTGAGTGATTCAACTTGTACCTGGAATTACAGACAAGAATGCCTTAACTTGAACTACTAAACTCAAGCAATTGCCTTGAGGTACTAAAGATAAAAATGCAAGAAGATTATTTTTTACTCATTCCCTCTTCAGACAGTTTCTTCGTGTGTGATGCGTATATAATCAAACATTACATAACCTTGTACACAATCCAAAGTGCCTGCAGGATATAAATCTTACTACACTTTTAGGCTTTTACAACCTTATTTATTTGCATATTGAACAGAGGTATAATATCTGATCACAAGTGATCACTTGAGATGTAGTCTAATGCCAAGTGTGAATAGATATCATTACAGAGTGCACTTTTAATGCATTATGAATGAACCGCATATTAATGGTAGGTCTGGGCAAGTCTCCACCCGTCCGTCACATCCTAACATATGCAAAAAAACATTTGTGATGTATTCAATTTCTGTGCATCTTTATTTTATGCTGCCATTTACTTAGCTTTCCTTTAACTCTGGTCAGTGGCGCAGCTGTGACTTGTGACATAGAACAGGTGATGCATATACCTGAGACCAGAGGTGGGTAATCCCAGGTTCATCAAGTCAAAGTCCTGCCATGTACTGGTTCAAACCGGTTCACTGAACACAGGTGATTCCACTAATTATCCCATTTACCTGGATAAGGCATTGTGCTCATCAGAGTGGACTGGTTCAGTGAACAGGTTGGAACCAATACATGGCAAGACTTTGACTTGATGAACCTGGGATTACCCACCTCTGCCTGAGACCTTTGTGTGTTAAGGGTCTTTGGACTAGACTCAAAACCCCATGTTACCATTCTGGCTGTGATTATGTGTACAGTTGGGTGAATGAAGCACATTGGAAAGTGCTACATAAAAAAACAAATCAACCTTAATTGTTTTCTCAGGATGCAGATTAAATAACCAGAGAATATAAATAAAATTAAGACACCTACAATATTGTTTTTAATAGCATAGGAGTTGCATATAAATACAAATATGCGAAAAACTGATCAACAGGTTAAAGGCAATTTTACTGGTTTTAAAAAAAGTGGAAATAACTAGATGTTTTTAATCCCTCAAGCTGCTGTTGCAGGTTTCCTGTCCAACAAGGAAGTCAGAGGAATTTGTGATATGTGATAAGTGTGAATGCTTTTTTACACAAGGTAAACACAGAGTTTTACTAGTGTGTGTAATCTAAGATCTGTTTTGACCCTGCTGCCATTCCTAGACCTGTCATGACCTCTCGCTTTCTCTGTCATACCTCTGTAGATAAGGGTCTAGATGAATGTACAGCATGCATATGCTTGGTAGCACACTTGTTTTCCATCCGGTACACACTGGTTGCTAGGGTGTGGGACAAAGCAATATCTTGGCTTAGTTATGGGGTGGAAGGGTGTAGGGGGCTGATGGGAGTGTGGGGCTTTGAGGAGGTGGGGTAGCAAGGTAGATGGGGAGGTCTGACAGCCAGGAGGTAGAAAAATCAAGGGAAGTTATTCAGAATCTAAAAAAAAAACAAAAAAAAAACAGGAAAACCCTCATGTCCTGAAAAACAAACAATCCTTAAAATCATAAAAAAAGAAAAACATTATAACCCACAGATGGAAGATCAGGAAGTGAAGAAGCATGTAGTGTTGAATCTGGAAAGATGGGTTGTGCAATACTTTTGAAGGATTAGAAGCCATCAGTGTGTGAATAAAAGAAATACTTTTTTCAGTTGACCCTTGACCCTTCATTGCATAAGTGTATTGGACTCTTTTACACAGTGCAATGCAGGAGTAGCTTCAGTTTGTTAAAAAATATATAAAGTTTTTATCACAGCGATTGTTATATGATAACACACACACAAACCTTACAGCCAGCATTCACATAAAGATAAGAAATGAAACCACTAAGCTTCTTGCTGTTGTACTTCCTCTGTCCTAGTTTGCCCTAGGAAGTGGCGCAGTGTCCTGGAAAAGCCTCACTTCCTCTTCCTCCTGTGACACAGCAGTCCTCCAAACTTTCTATTGCTTTTGAGGAAGTGTTTATTCTAACAAGCCAGTTTTAAATAAAACAAAGACGTTGTTACTGTGCCAAGGCCTCTGATCTGGAAGCTAAAGAACACACAGCAGCACCTTCACAACACTGTAGATGGGTGTCCTCGCTTGAACTTTCGTACTCTCCTCAGTGGCTCAAAACCATGAAACAAATCCAGAAACCAAGCATTAGTCAAGAACAGTAATGACACAAAACAAATGTTATATTTGCATTGTTCTTTTAGGAGTCATGGTTTTACAAATTAATCTGATGCCTAATTGAAACTACAGCCCGCCTATTATTGGATTTTTGGGACCAATACTGATGTCAGAGGGTAAAAAAGAAGCCCATATCTGATATATAGGCAGATAACTGTTATATTGGCCAATATATGAAATAAGAACATTTATCTAGACAGGATATAATAGCCTTATATTAGGTAATTGTGGGCGTTTGGATCAACAGTTGCATAAATCTTTGTTTATCTCACAAAGATAATTGACATAACTTTCAAATGCTGTATAATATTCTGATATCAGACTAATATTTGATCCATGTGGAACCACAGGTTATAGATGTGGTAGTTTTTATGCTGGGGAGAACAGATGAATGCAAAAGATGAGTATATTTTATAAGAACTGAAATAGAAATTGTTGGGTAAATAATTCTTTAAAATGTAAGCGAGATCTCCCTTTAATGGTTTGGAGTGGAAACGAGCAGTTCTTGTCGGAGTGGTTTGGAGTAGCGCACTAGCAATGCGGGGGTAGCAGTCTGTGATTTCACGTGCACATGTGTGGGGGTGATATAGCCTGATTGTCAGAGCAGAAGTAAAAGTAGAACTAATCAGCTTTACTCTTACTCTAACTGTCCGTGCAGGAGCAGCGAGCGACACAAACTCAGCGGCAAAAAAAGCTAATAAATCTGCTACGTATTGGCTGATACCGATTAATCGATAATCGACCAGGCTCTAGTTGAAAAGTGATGATCTCTGATGGAATAGAAAATGCGTTGTCATAATATTTCTGACATGTTCTCCTTGTGTCCAGCATATGAATCCTTTGAATCCATTTAAATAAAATAACTGCCATAGACATTAAGATTTCACTCATGTTCTGCACACGATGAACTGTTGACATTTTTGTCGTTACAAAATGAAAAATACAGTAAGCCAAACTGAAAATGAGTTATAGATGGATTTAATCATTTTGCAAATATATAAAAGCAGATAGCACGGACTCGTACATTCCTATGCTGTGCGCAGTCATATTTCCAACTATCTTTTCCATCATTTATTCAATAAAGGAACAAATCAGTAATTTATCAGTTTTATGTTATCCCTAAAGCATTTGCATCTGAAAAAGCGATAAACCTGCCCTAACACATATATACAGATCGGCTGTTGTTCTGTTCACTCCAGCCACATCGTGAGCTAATGTCAACCGGTTGCTGATATCGTGTGTGGAGCTAGAGGTTTTAGCCTAATGACATGAGGTTAGACAAACAGACCTGCATTAGTTTCCTACACAGTGTCTGCCCAGCCCCTATAGGTGAGGCTGCGTGGGCACGTACAAACAAACACAAAACTTTCCCTCCCCTTTTGGCCTCTTAACTGTGCCACACACACCCATACACTCACCTCTGCGGTAATCCACAGCTTTAGTAATATTTTTACACAGATCTATGATATGCCAGAGCGATATCTGCAGCCGATGATGGGTATCTACTACCTCTGTGCCCGCACCTTTCCGCTCATTCTCTTTCAGACTTGTTTACTCTGCCACAGTGTGGAAATGCAGGCAGTTCTGATGACACCGCTGTAGCAGCTGCTGATCTGATATTGCAGTCCTGTGCTTTGCCGACACGATACCAGTGTGTGTGTTGTTGTGAGAAATAGCTTGTGCTCCACTGATGGCTTCTGCAGGACAGCAGGCGTAGTGACCATGTTTGAAAAGTAGGTTAAGATAGTTTTGATAATTTATGATACCCTCCATTGTTTGTTCATAGAGATGAGTGCAGATGGGTTTTTATGTTTGTTTTTCCTCACTCAAACCAATTCTCTTGAGGCAAATTTGTTATATTGGGCTATATAAATAAAATATGGCTTAAGATAATTCTGCCTCAAGTGACTTAAAATGCAAAATGGCAGCATTTAAATTATAGGTTTGTTTTATTAGAGGAAAAGCTGCTTAGCTCTCATAACACATTATATAACTTGTGTTTCACTGAAACCTACAAATAGTGGAAGAATGACACAGGAGTTGACAAATATTTATTTTTAAAGCAATTTTATAATATTGTTGGTTGCTAGTATGCATGTTGTTAAAATGAATCAAACCACTTTATTCACAGTGTCATGAAAAAGTCAGGGAACTGAGATTTGTGCCTATTCACTTTGTAATCAGAAGTAAATGTAAGACACAGATTATTAGATTTTACATCGTTATTTTCAAATTTTCTGAGAATAATTCAGAATCAAAATGCCTCACGTACCCACATCAGTCAGAGGAGACTTGTTGTCAATTTTTTATTGCATGTATTTAATAGGAAAATTTCAGTCACGTAAACTTGGTCTGATTGTTTATCTCTTTCTGTGCATCCTTGACCCAGGTGATGTAACATAAGGTCACATTATTCATTTTAGGAGTGGAAGAAACATGGTACCATGAAAATAAAACTGGTCTGTGGCTGACAACTTTATTGAAAACTTTCAAATCAAGAGGTTTTCCTGAATGTCTGTAATAGTAAAAGACTTGTAATAAGAGGGCAAGTGAAAAATATTTTTTTTCCCAGAACATGTTGTGTGTGTATCAGCTGAATGGATTCATGTAAAAACAAAGTTGTAGTTTTTGCACAGAAGATATCTCCATATATACACTGGATCTTTAGTTTGCTGATTGATTTGATACAGAAGTATGTAGGTGTGTTTGAGATTTGACTAATAGGGAAGGTGAATTACAACGTACAATATTAAATTGTCTACATAATTTTCAGGAAAACAGCAAAACAGCTGTAGGACTGTTTAAATTGAATGCTTTATTTCGAACATGTGCAGAATGCAACAATAATCAATACAACAATAATCAATACAACAATACTAATACTACTACTACTAATAATAAGAATAAGAATAAGAATAATACACAATGACTTCAGACATAGTAGATCAGTCTGTTTGTGATAAGAACACACTTGTATTACTTGTGTATTTAATATTCAGATACAGATATAGTATATTACCTGTAAATAAAATTAAACACTAAAATGCATGTTTTAAATACATTTTCAATGATATGCTAGACCAACAAAAGGTGCTTGGAGCAGTGTTACTTACTTATGTTTGCATATTTTCCTGCTTTTAAGTAGAATCTGTATGAAAATTTTCCATTAATATTGTTTAGGTTTTAGGTTAGTTGAGTTTTTGGAAATTCACATTTTACAATTTATTGCATTTAATGTATGAATTACTACAGAGCTCACGTCAGTCTGCTGTTACTGTCATAATAAAACAGAAATGACAGAATGGTAAAAAAAAAAAAAAAAAATACATATATATGAAATCTAAAAAAGGTAAATACAAAGCATTTCCCAACTATGGTTGCAAATAAAATACAGTTAGTGGTTGTGTTATTTCCAGTAGGGGCTTGTTTTTTTTGTCTTGGCTGGGTAGAGGTCGTCCAGAAGAACCCGGTTCCGTCTCATATTCACTGTCCGTTTATGTTTGCATTGCCTCCATTCAACTTTCCTGCCTGAAATTATAAAGTTGTAAAGAGTGAGATTTTTACTGCAACAGAATTAAAAATAGAGTACAACACAAAAAGCCAGATATTCTATGCACTATAGAATCATGTTAGAAATGGTCACATTTTAGTCCGTCTTCAAGTATGCAAATGTAGATAGGGGAACATGGTTGTATACTTATTTAGACAAACGTAAATTGGTTAAAAATCCAATTCAATTAATACAAAAAGCAACACGTGTACAGAAAAACATGCAGTGATGTCAGGCTCTTCATTACTTGATAGCAGATACTGTAATTATTAGTTTATTTCAGCAGTGAATCCTCAGTGTGTAGAGATGGGAGTGTTTTTTTTCCTCACTAATATACCATATTTGTATGATGGATGGTGCACACTGAATAGACATTCTGTATTAGAGATGATGGACGCAGCAATTACTAGGAAGACGGCTATGAAAACAAGCATTTACCGGTTTGATCCATTTATCAGACACAAGTCTGCGGTTTACATTAAAGCACTGTAAATCCAGCAGTTATTTGTTTAGCCATGTCTAATGTTGTTTTATTTCAGTGTGTACCTCCAAATCACTGATCAGATCAGTGACTTTGGGCCATCAATCAAGGAGCAAATGCCAAGACTTTCCTCTGGTCCTCGTGGAGAAGCGGCCCACATGCCAGTCAGCCAGAGGAATCCTCAGGCTTGTGGTTGAGACGAGGGGGAAGAGGAGCAGACTTGGCAGATCAGGGGTTTCAGGCTTGGAGCGGTAGCTGCATTCCTCCATGTCTATCTGTCTTCCTCTGCTGATGTCTCACTCTGTCCTTCTCTCTCGCTCTCTCGCTTTCCCTCCATCCATCTCCATTTCCTGTTCCTCAAGCCCCGATGGGGTTGTCAGACAGGATAGCTGATGGTTCCCTCATGTCTTGGCCTCAAACACCGTTCTGTCTGCTTGGACCAACTAAACTGTCTGTAGTGTGCATTTCTCTTCATATACAGGTGCTGATAGTAATAATTTCATCAGCTATATTTTATAGTTTAGTCATTTATTGCCTCTCTAAGTTGTGGATCAGTAATTGCCATTTTTTTTGTTCAGACTAAATCACATTTCCTTTCAATAGTGACACTGGGCTTTAATGTATCATCCTGGTCATGGGAAAAAGGAAAGGAATATATATATATTTTTAATTTGCCATACATTTTTTACACCCACATTTTGGATGGGTTGTCTAAATGTTGGCAATTCCAGTAAATATATATAGTTAGCTGGTTAGTAGATGAGTTTTCTTTTTTTAATTTGTTTGTTTTTTTACATTTCAGAGTATCATTTGCTTTCTTAAAATGCAGCAAAAACAAGGAACATCCCTCAAACCAAGAGAAGCTGTATTACTTGACAGTGTTGCATCATGAACGATAACAAAAACAGAATATTGTTCCTTCAAGACCCCAATTGTCATGTTTTCTATCATTGACAACTGGAGGCAAAACATATCTGAAACTACTATGGTTTAATAATATTCTAAAACAACATTAAAGAAAGCAAGTGGTGCCTGGCACAACAAACCCTGCCTCTTTTGCACACATTTCACCTGTTTTCCCTATATGATCATTGCGAAAACACATTTTTGGTGACTGTGACCTTTGACCTACATTCACCAAATTGTAATGGGATCTATTTTGGACCACCTCATACATTTCCTGAAATGATCCAGTAGTTTTTGTGGAAAAACTGCTTACAAACAAACAGACCAACCAACAAACCAAAACAATAGGCCTTATCCACCCAGAACGTTCAAAGGATATTGAGGGGTACACTTTCCCGACGGCAATGGCGTCTCACTGCTGCATCCCAAAAAAGGAAACATTCATACCGTGGACAGACCTTCCATTGTTTCCCCAAAGATAAGGCACTTGGACGTGAATGGACCAACAACATAAAGAGGGATCGTGGTCCATATTTCACACTAAGATAAGGATAATTATGTCCACTGAAATGCATTAGCTAACACATTAAACTTAGCTTACCGGGCTAGCATCAATAATAAATCGCACTAACAGTCATCCAATCAACCTAATGTCACCATGAAATAAGAAAATATGAATGTGTAATTAGATAACACTATATTCTACTCTCTATTTAAACATTATGCTTTCTATTTTGTGCTTAGCGTGCCGATGGCTGTCAGTACTGATGATATGCTAGCAGTGCCATTAGCTTACATTAACTATATGTAGCCCTCGACCCAGTAACTGCAGCCTTTCAGCAAGGCAGTCCGAGGAATATTACAGTTCTTACATGCCCATTTTTCAATAACATAGATCGTTAACTTCGGCATGACGGCAAGATTGGTGGTCCAAACTGCTGGCATGTTGACAACCCAAACTACAACAACAATAAAACAACTACAAATGGTTCCTACAGTGGGAAAGTGTCTATTCACTGAAGCTAGTGATTGACAACGAATGGAACTGTATACTTCAGTTTAACTTCTGTACCCCTCAAGTGTAAAAATTGCCGCCAGGTGAATAAGGCGAATACCCCTCTCCCCCCTTTTTTGTGAGGGGGGGGGGGTAACCATACTTATTTGATATGAAGCCGAACACCCAAGTGAATCTCACCACTAGATGTTTCATTCCTGAGAATCAGTGAAAGTAGTGACTTCTATTGTGTTGTGACAGTCATCAATAAATGTGAATTGATGAGAAGAAACAGGATTTAATCTTTATCCAGATTACATTTGGCCTCATACATTTTCAGGTCACTTCTTCTCATATGAGCTTTCAATTAAACATATGCAAAACAGGTACAAAAGAAATTATGAACCTTTTTCCTCTCTTTCTACTGATCTTGTGTTATAGTCTTCATTTCAGCAGAAAATTGCACAGGGCTTGAATGACACTAGCAGCTCTTATATTCTTTTTTAAAACAATGTAATTTGATTTTAATGGCATTATGGAGCTTATAACTGACTCAGAAGTTATATTTGAAGCCATGGCATCATCACCGTCAGGTTGCTGATGTACATTTTTTAGTTTGATGCAACCTGTTGTAACAACAAATATAAAAATTAGTGAGTTTGAATAAATCAAACTGTTTTAAGCTTTTATCCCAAACCTTTACCCAGAGTGTGTCAGTGAAACCTTCAATTGACCCAGTGACTACTGCAGATCTATTTCACTTTCCAGATGGCTATGGGTCTTCTGTCCAGTGTGAAAGTGGTGAGGATGAGTGGACATAAAAATGAACACTTTATGAAGATGTAGCCATAAAGCAGACGAATGACAGGCATAATTTCCGCATTGTCCTTGTTACTTCAGTGATGTTAGTATAGCTACAAACACAAATACGACTCTCCGGTATCTACCTCTGAGTCACTGTATGATCTTATCTGAGAGCTGAAGAAAGACATATAGTGTATACTGTACATGCAGACAGATACTTGGTCTCCCTCAGCACAGAGAGAAGCAGTATATGCTGACAGATTTTCAACAAAGAGCAGGAAACAGAAAAGAAGATCCACAGGAACGTGTTGGCATGGGTTAAAAAAATAGATTATTTCAAACATCGCTGGTGCACATTCAGAGAAGTGGTAAACTTTTTTTTTTTTTAGAAGCGTGTCTTAGAGAATTAAAAGTTGCATGAAAGAGAGTTTTTAACTGTCATTCTGTATTTAAAATTATATCATGTTTTTCACAAGGAATCCATTTAGACTTTCATTGTCACTGGTGTCAGTCTGTTCATTTGTTCATTCTGCAGTCTGTCACACACTATCACACACAACATGACTCGCTTGTGGTGTTTGCTCCAAGTGAGTTCTCAGAATTGCACACTGTAAGAATCTAAATAGATAAAACACAATAAAAGATGTATAATTCATTATTGGTTTGGATAGTTGTAAATAATGTGAAACATCTGTTAGAGTGGTGACGCCACAACAAATCATCACTTAACTTGCTGTTTTTTTTGTTCAGCTCTGTGGAGCCTTTTAACACATATCAACTGGACTGCTTTGCTTCACTCCCACGGCTCTCATCAGCTTCTTGTTCAGTTGCAGTAGACAGTTTCCTTCAGCAAAAAAGCTCTAAAAGCCCATGATATGCTAATTATACAAACAGCATTAAGGCGAGCTAAAAGACACAGTAGAACACTGCTGTGCTGAAAAGTCAAATCTCTTTCTACTGGAATTATGTAATAGTTATTGTGTGGTTGATTGACTCAGCCCTGTGATTTTTACTTACATTGACATTGTTTGCATTTAAAGTTAATGAAGAGTTTGCCACTGTTTTGTGTATTTGCACTGTTATGCATGAGCAAATAAGGAGTGATGATGTAGCTAATATAGCTGATGATGATTTATATAATTGGATATGTTAAAAACTGACATTTGAAGGCCTTAAAACCGTTCAGTTGCTTATTAAATGAAGCTTTTTTTTTCTCCCAGCACAAAAACAATTAACAAACAGAAATGATGGATAGATGGATGGATGCATACATCTGCATCTGTCTTTTTCCATAATGGATTGTGTTAACCCTTTACACTTCCACTGAATTTTGCCTAAATGTCTTAATAAAAGTAAATTGAATGCTGTTGAACTATTTGGCGTACACAAATGGGGCTGGTATATTTTCAAAGCTGACACCCTCATTTTTTTCCCAGTACAGTCAGAATCACTTTCACTGCTATTGGCACTGAGTATTTTAGGTTGGAACACAGTGAAATAAAATGAATTTGTCTTTCGTCTGATATTTATCCTTAGTAAAACATCTGAATAAAAGTGTGGCTGCACTGTGGCAGTTGGAAATCACTATAGGACCACAACATGAGATCTTACCTAGTTCAGATGAACATTTTACAGTAATACTACAAGAAATTAATATTCAGCACATGTTTTTGAGGGGATATGTCCAGGCACTTTTCAAAAGTGGCCATTTGACACATCTTTGGCACAGCTGAAATTAAGGCTACTATTGTTGAATTTTTCAGTGTACAGTTATAAATGTGGGCTCTATGGAAAGTTTGCACTCTGGGGCATCATATGTCAATTAGAAGCGCAAATTAGGTCCCGTTAGCTGATGCAACGGCTGTTTGTGGCTATTTATGGATGTTTTGGACTATATATTTTTTGGTTTGGATGTTTTTGTTGGACTATGACTGTGTCCGTTGGAATATTGTTCCTCTGTGGATAATTGTGGAATTTAAAAGGTAAGATATGCCATTTCCTGTTGTTCGTTATTGTTTGAACAAATGAGTAAATGTAGCTGGTGTGGTTAATTGTTCTGAAAGAGGCTTATATCAGTCGATCCACGAGAATATTAGTTGTCAATCTATACTGAGTGTATGTGATGTCCAGCCCCCAGGTTCGGGTGGTTCTGCAATTACTTCGGGCCCATATACAGTATAGGCTGTTGGAAGATTTAAAATGCAGATTTCACTGTTCAAAAGTCTGTACTCCTAATCAAATAATTATGCAAATAACATGTTTCATGCAGAATCTTGTTACACCATGATGCAATTATATAATAGTTATGTTTTTGTCTCTACAGGACTACCCCAGGAACAGGCACCCAGGTTGGAGTCGAGGATCTGTGGCTTACCACGCAGGTGAGACCCTCTCCTCTCATGAAAAAAATATTCTGCCACGTTTAACCTTTCAGACAGAACTTATTCCTTTGATGGTTGTGGATTTCCCCATTAAAATAAAATCATTTAATCAGAGACACTTCCTCAAAAGCACCTCTGTACTGCTTCTATACACAAACATCACAGGATACCGCCTCAGCTGGGCGGTAAGGTGCCTCGCACAAACAGAGATTATGCAGGATTGCGGGCAGATAAAACAGACGGTGACAGCATCAGGAAGACAAGGATCATATCTCCATCTCTCCCTGTCTCCGTGGGAGTTTGGTGATCAAAATGTCTCTCAAACTGATGGACCAAGAAAAAGACAAGAA
Source organism: Siphamia tubifer (assembly GCA_020466265.1). NCBI lineage: Eukaryota > Metazoa > Chordata > Actinopteri > Kurtiformes > Apogonidae > Siphamia > Siphamia tubifer. Next base: position 9,664,147 of record CM035789.1, on the reverse strand, counting down.
CTCAAAAACCATAGTTATCTTTATCTCTCTATGCTTCCACACACGTTCAGTCTTGGCTGTTTGTGACGACAGGCCTATGAACATTATCCACAGAGGCATCTGCACAAAACCCCCACAGCTCTGATGCCAGGCCTCAGCACCGCATCTCTATCAGTGCCAAAAGATTAGCTGCTGCGGTAATATCAGAATAGCTGGAGCGATGAAGGTGGTTGTTATTACACTGTGTGATCCACAGTGCTGCTGTCACAGTCAACATCTTGTTAGTCCTTATCTGACTGAAGCAGTTAGGATCTAGCTGGGTTTTATCAGCAGTATTTTGGCCTGAAGCATCCTATTGTTAATCTTTCTCACAGGGGATTTCAGTTGCTCTTACTTTCACAAACGATTCACATGCCACAAATGTCATTTCTGTCTATGTTTTTCCAACAGGAAATGTGTATGATTTTTATTTTTGGAAGACAGTTTATATGCTTTCTTCCAGCTGACCTCCAAATCAGCTATCAAAACACATTTTCTTGTTCAGTCCGCACATTCCATTCATGTTTCAAGTTGATGTTTATACTCCTAAATCCCCATATCCCTATGCAGATTCCATCTATACTTAGAAAACATTAATAATAATAACAGTTGATGCTGTGCGTCCTACTGGGTTCTGTGAATGATACCTCACTGCTGAGTGACAGACGAGGCCAGTCATTCACCATGCCAGTCCCAGAGGTCTAACGCTGCGGTCTGCCTGGTTTGGCTGCCGTGCACTGGACACCGCAGAAATGTGCACGCCCCAGCACAGCTCCCATTAATCTTATTTGTTAGAGACTAAAATGATGTATGTGGTTTTCCACGCTGTGTGTATGAGGTTTGCCTTCCCATGCATGGGTTAAGGTGCAGGCTCTGGTCCAGCTTCTTAAAATCAACAGCCAAGGCCTCTTCTTCATGCCCCTCTCGCCTCCACGCATCTCAGATTTTCATAGAACAGCTCAGGCATCTCATGAATTGAATGCAGATGCCCTTTGGCAGAGTGACAAAAAAGCAAATGCATACATAGTATTTTAAACACTGGGTCATATAACCGCAGCATAATTTGCTTAAAGTAGAAGTGACTTTAGCTTAGTTACTTTGGTTTTCCTGCTCAGTGCAAGCCAAGAATGTAGTGAAGAGGTGTTTCTGTGACACGTGGTGCCTCTGTTATTAACTTAATGGCTCATTTTTGTATTTGACATCAGCATCTAAAGGATCAAATATCCACCCGGACATTCTTGGCAAGCACCAGCAATGCTGAAACTTATTGTTACATTTTTATCCTGAAAATACCCCATGCAGTACTCTTTATGTGTTTATGTTCTCATTATTGCGTTCAGGAAAACATTTGCTGATTTTTTTTTTTAGCTTGGATTATGGAGCCTAGAGGCAAAATGTATAAATTACTTAATGATCCAGTTTAGCGGTCCTCGTTTTCCTGTTTCAACTTTGGGTGAAGAGTTTGACTGTTGTGCTGTCACCCTGATTAATGGTGCGTTGTATTAGGAATATGACCAGTGACCAAATATAATGCATATTATTGACTATTAATTTTTGTCTGCATATATTGCACCTACATGCACAGAGGTCTGCCAACTGTATCCCTGCTCCTTCTGTATGGCTTGTATAGTTTGAGAGTCCTTTGGCCTGTGTTGGTGCTACCACGAGTGTTTATACTGGGAACTGGCCCAGTGCGGACCTCCATCCTGTGCATTGGCTCCACAAGTTAATGGTCCATGGGGCTCTGCGGGCCCCTGTGGGTCCTATCAGGAGCAACCAGCCATCCAGCCAGTGAGTGCTTCTCAGCAAGCCTCATTAACCCTGTCACCCCTTTTCACACCCCCCAGTGGTGACTCACACGTGCTATGACTCAACACCCGCAGCTGAAAGTTGTGCCCTACCACCACTGCCACCATCCAACCCTCACCACCCAGATAAGCTAACATCATAGTTCTCATTCTAAATTCAGTACGCTCCAACAGTGATGCAGCATAATCTGATTATAGCAAACATTTGCACAAATAATTGTTTAACAGCAACATGCTTTATGGAGATTATTACTGGTGTAGTTTACACAATCTGTATGGATACGATTGGTGTCGTTTAACAGTAACGGGCACAAATACAATCATTACAATACATACGCGATGACCTGCTCATGGTGTGTACACAAGCAACGTGTCTTCGTAGTTGAGATTTTACTATAAAGTGAATACCGCCAAACATCTGTGTCCTGCTGTTCTTTAAAATCATGATGCAGCTGAACATACATTACATCAACTACTATTTTCTCAGCTGAAAATAGGAATAGTGTTTTTGTTTTAGTAAAATGAGCCATTTTTTTTTTTATTCCAGACTAAGATGGATGCTGTGACAGTGCTTTCTTCTGTTTAGAAATCCTGTAGTCACGGGAGCAGCCATGTTGTTTGTGTGGTGTAGTGACCATAGAGATGCAGGGACATGAGGACTGTCCTTCCACTGATAGTGTCATTGTTTTCCAGCTGTGTGTCTGATTAGAATTCTGATTTGTATTTTCTACCTAAATGTCTGAATGAACCTTTAGGAAAAATGCACAGGATCTGTGTTGGTTTGACTGAAGTTTTGTAGAATAATATGGAGAGGAGAGGATTGGTGATTTATAATGTATTTCACATCCAGTGGGGGACACATAAACATGTTTTGGCATCACTCCTAAGGAAACGTCATTGTGTCACTCTTTACATGCAGTCTTTGGTTTACTTACCAAATGTGTGTTTTTTTTATTTCTACTCAAAATATCTCATCCCACTTAAAATAAGACATAATGACTTCAAGAGTAACTTTTCAGACATTGAAAAACTTAAGTTTTTAGATCAAAGATCAAGACAATTGTATTTCTAGAAATCTTTTAAAGATGATTTTCACTTGGCAGAATTTTTGCTTGAATAAACCCCCAAAGAATCTTGAAGATCTTAAATGTTGAATTTTAATTGAGATATAGACTAGATCTTACCAAGTGTATTTTTGTCATTTATAGTCAAAATAAATGACAAAAATACACTTGGTAAGATCTAGTCTTTTGTAGTGTACATACTGAGCATATTCCCTTCATAGAGTCCACCATGTTATGCTGCCATGTTTTTGCCATAGTTTATACTCTTATATTTCCTACTTTATAGCAGGCAATATCCAGGGTTAAGGTCCTTTATTGTCACCAACTATGAATGAATTAAACTCAGTATTTACATATGGGCATAGCTCAGATTTGACCCAGACCAGAACTCCACTCACAGGACACTGTTGGGGGTAAGTCACTGTGGGTGCACTAGAGTAAAGACGGTAATTCTATTCAAATTCATGTGAAAAATAGTGAACTATCCCTTTAAGAAAGCAGCTTCTCATGCACTGCTTCATGTTCAGGTCAGTATATAGTGACATTCTTTGCCCATATAGTCAAGAAATTCCTTGGCCCTGCAAGTATATGAAATATCAACAGCTCATGGCAGCTGTAAGTGCAGTTTATAGTAAATTCTTAGGAACATGTGTAGACTCAAGAGTGTGTGAAACCATGGAATAATCTGAAGGTATGTTTCATACATTTTTCATGTTGTGAAGTCATTGTTCCCTGTGCAGTGAAGCCCAGTCTTTTCCAGACAAGACTAGGTTTCTCAGCATGTTACGAGAAAGCCTGATTTCGACTTCCCAGCAGCCCTCAGTCCTCAGCCAGGGTCTCTTAACCGCTCAGGAGACACACAGCCAGAACTCCCATCATGTAAGCTTCCCTCTCCCTATCCACTGTGAATTCCAGGATCATTCAGATGTAGATGTTTACCTTCGATCAAAGAGGATTGAAAGGTATGTTCTTTTGGCAAAAAGTGAAATAATGCACATCACAAGTTCACAATGCCTTCACTAATGATACAAGAAATTGTGCAACAATGATGTAACTCCAGCCTCTTGTTCACATGATCTATATCAGCCGCTGGGGTTTGTCGTCATTAAACACTGCCAGAGTCGGTTTTCTTGAAGCTCAAGAATGATCTGCTCAGATTTTTGAAAAGTAAAATATATTCACAGGTTCATAATAACTAGACAAACTTTCCTGAATATTATGTGTTAGTTTTCTTTCAACCTGAAGGAATCAAATGTATCTGTCAGTTCTCTTGCTTTTATATGGTTCCATCTTTTGAGCAGTAAAACAATGCTTAAACCATTTACCATAATAATCTGAGTAACATGATCTTTACATTGTTACCGGATTGAAACCGCAGACAAAACCTTTTAGGGGAACAGAATTAATCCAGGTGCAGATCCTTCCAGATCCAGTTTGCTGGACCACAATCAGGCTTTTCCTTCCCCGTCTCCACTCAGTATGCTCCATCCAGAGGACCAAGCCTGGATGTCCACCCCACAGTTCACCTCTAGCCAGCCCTTGTCACTCTCCAAAGCCCAGCTGGGCTATTTTTAGCCCCACTCTGCCTGAGCCAGCGTGGCTCCACTGTTTACCTTGTGTGTGGTGTTGTGACAAGGGCCCGCATGGGAGCCGTAATGATACAGTGTCTCCGTCTCCCTCCCGGTGCTCAGATAGAGATTGTTTAAACAGTATCCTGAGCTGGGGACGGGTCCCATGACAACTCCATAAATATTTACCAGCGGTAGCCACGCTGCTTTGCTTCAGGAGAACGTGTCTGCAGGCTGCCTCTGCAGTGTTTTGTTTTGTTTTTCTTTTTTTCCCCATTGTTGTCTTTCACTGCTGTAGTATGTTGATTTGATGATTTCCTTTGGATGTTGTTGCCTTGTTTCTTAAAAGAGAAATGCCTTTAGTCGAACTGCCTTCACCTTTACACAGTGTCCACTGACTGGAATGTCAGGATGTCCTGAATGTTACTGCTGCGTTTTTAAACATATGTAGTGCACCGTGTAAACACATTAAAACACCCATTGTTGATTCTCATTGTCTTCCAGATTTAAGACATTAGAATTTGACAACACAATTGAGAATTGCATTGTAAAAGTTCGCAATGGTTAAGACACAAATATACACACACTTAATGAATAAACTGAAAACTTTTCCTGCTCTTTCCTCTTCCATGACAGATGATGGGAAAATCTTTCACGGCAGTGGAGTTGGAGACGCTTTTGGTCCACGCTGCTTCAAAGGTGACATCATGGGCTGCGGCATCATGTTCCCACGAGACTACATCCTGGATGGAGAAGGTAAGGGCAAAGAGTTCAGGTGCTACAATTACACTGTCACTCATTAAAGTCTTAATGTTTGCACTACTTGGCATGTCTGTAGAAGGCTGTGGTTTATTATAAGACGATTGAGGCAACACTTGGTCTTGAGAGAGTTTGTCTTGCATGTATGAAAGAAACTGGCTCTGAACCAAAATCCCCTGCACAGAAACCAGATAATCCCCTCTTTGCTTAAGAGCTACATATAGGCCCCATTAATCCTAAGGGTTTACCAAATCTTAAATAACAGTATTCAGGTGCTGCTTAACTGGAATATGTTGAAAACCACTTAAAGTGATCACATCTGACCAGGTCAAATTGATTACTGTAAGGATGATGATTATTATAACCAAACCTTTAATTTCTCAGCCGTCTGTAAGTCTAGTACTCAACTACCTGATTTTATAAACTCAGAATTACAGCTGTAGAAGGGTTTCCTCCTCATGGATGCAGCATTAGCTTGATTTTTGCCTCCAGCAGCCTCCCCATGCAGTTTCCTGAAAACAAAAAGCAGATGGAAACTCTAAAACTGTTCTCTGTCAGAGCTGCTGTAGATTGTACTTGATTGCGCCTTGTCAATCAACTTATCAAGAGCAGCTTGGACCACGAGTGTGCATTCACTTTATGTCAGGTTTCATTTAGTTAACGTCACTTCAAAGTGCACACAGACGAGCTTCAGCCAAAATGAACACTGTAAACAGGCAACCCCATTACTGTAAGTTATTTATTTTGTGATACTGATCCTTAAAATGTTCATTTGGCTGATAGGCTTAGATTTTTATATTTATTTTAAAATACATTTAAAATGTATTTATATTTATTTCCTTGTCTTTTTTTTGTGTTTACTGTTGTTCACATTGTTTTGGTCATTTTCTCTTAGTTTTTTTTTTATGTGTTTGTAGGAGTTTTTACCATGTAACAGCTTTTTGGAGTTCAACCAGATATTAAAAAGCAGCATATAGAATAAACAGCCCCAAAACAAAAACTACTGGGCCAAAATTAAAATAGTTGACGTTCAACATCCTAAATCTCTTGCTGATGTTCATTCTGACTGCCTCATTTAGTAAAAACCTGTCAAACTTCAATTCCTCTCTTTGTCTTTTTCTGTTATTCCACCCTGTTTTGACCCTAAAAACACACAGTGAAACAAAACCACTGAAGAAAAGGAACACAAAGACATACTCAGAGCAGCTTTTATGACACTGAAACAGACGCACATTCACAGTTTACTTGAAATAATGTCTTAGGGGTTAAAGGATTAAGTGGTATTTTACAAATATAATATAAATATCAACTAATTTTCAGCACAGAATTGCATCCTTAGAAGTTTTTAAAGAGCATTTGCGTGGAAATACTTTAGACCCATATACAGTATGCTGGCGGTCATTATAAATCCTTTCCGTGATCTCCTGATTACTAATACGGAAGATATTTGGAGGTGATTCTGTGCATCCCATCTCTCACTAATGGAACTACACATCTCAGACAGTGATAGACTTAAATTCTTGCGGTCTGATGTTTTAATAGTTCATAAACTTTCATTGCAGCCAGTACATAAATGACTCCTTTTCAAACACGTCACGCTCATGGTTTATCCTCAGGTGACTTGGATGACTGGGAGCAACTGGAGGTGCGTCCAGGTCAAGCGAGCATTCAGAACTTTCTTTACCTCAATGACGAAGACGAGGAGGAAGAGGATGGGGAAGAGGTAGACCAAGGACAGGATGTCAGGAAGGTCACGGTAAGATGTTATAAACATTCCTACCTATATTGCAGTCATAAATAATCGCTTCATTTATGACTTAAACAGATATTTCTAGGGTTAGGATCCCATAGTGCAGTATCCCCGCAGACTGCAAAGTACTAAAAATGGAATAGTAAAACAAAAAATTGGTGCAAGTGGACTCTTTAGTCCGTTTGGAAATTGCCGGTAACAACTGAACTTGGCTCTGGTTCAAATCAAACCATTAACTGTGTGGGGGAAAGTAAGATGTCTAAAAATACACACACCAACTATTGATGTTCAGCAATAGATGTATTTAGTCAGTGAGGCATTTATTACTGTTATAAAAGCATAGTATTTCATTAGTCTTTAAAATCAACTAGTAAAACTATTACTTTTGTGACAAGTTTTTGGTTTAGGTGTTTGAAGGAGGTAAAGTTGAGGGCTCTTATTGTGACATTTGTGTTGAAACTGTACTAATGAGTTCCTGGTTGGTGTGATGAGCAAATGAAGGGCAGGGGACAGGGGTCTCAAACATCTGGTCTGGGTCCAAATGCGGCGCAAACCTTCTTTGAATGAAGAGAGGTCCACCAAGGAGGTATTAAGTTCAAGTCTCTTTGTTTGTCTGTCTGTCTGTCAGCAGGATTACATAAAAGGTTCTGAATTTCAGGATGCGTGTCACAAGGAACAAATGATAAAAATTTGGTGGTGATCCAGATGAGATCCTGGATTCTGGATCACTTTGGAATTTTACATTGCAGTAAATGGAGAATAAATTTCAAAGTGATCCAGAATCCAGGATCTCTTCTGGATCACCACCAAAATGTAATCATTTGTTACCTCTATTCATTTATTCAAAAATGTCATTTTTGAACATCTTCATATCATCTGTAACTGTTTGTAATTTAATCATGGTTCATTTTGTGAATATGTTCTTGTTCCTGATTGGAATTTCGTCATAAGAGAGCTTTGTACGTGTATGTGTGTGTGTTGTGTGTGTGTGTGTCTGTGTCTGTGTGTGTATGGTGTGATCAAGGATTTGTGTGTGTTTTAACATGTCTTGTGTTTGTTGTTGTTTTTTTTTGTTTTTTTTTCTTTCATTTTTTCATTTTCTGTACCACTGCCTCTGTTTGTGCATCTTGTTTGGTTCTTTTGTGCTGATTGAAATGAGGACCCCCTTGAAAACGAGATGGTTCATCTCAAGGGACTATCCTCTTAATAAAAGAATTTAATCTACTTGTGACCCCTCCCAACACATCCTGAAAATTTTATCAAAATCCATTCAGAACTTTTTGCGTAATCCTGCTGACAGACAAATGGAGTCGAATCACAGCAAAAGACATTCCATACAATAAATAAAACTGTATCTGAAAAAACACTTTCCAATCAAGGTAATTATTAAATGTAAAAAAAAAACCCACTCTCCAGGGTCTTAGGAGGATGTAGTTCAGAAATAAGACGTGGGAAGTTGTGCATCTGTTCAAATGAGTCTTATTTTATTTACTTACTTACTCACCTATTAAGGTCAGTTGCTATTTACGATCACTAACTGGACCGTTATTGTGAATTCGTCATAATTTCTAAGCTTGTAAGAGATGATTCATCGATAAGTTACGGGTCTTTTAGCTCAGACCTCCACAGACGGGAACATAAACAGTTCTGGTGCGATCAGTTTGTTTTTAATGACACATTACACTCTCATTATCTGACCGCTTCACGTTCCGACTCTTTATTTATGGTTATTGTTTTAATTGCTGTGGTTTTTAGTTTGTTTCGAGACATAACAGGGAGACTCGCCCGTGCAGTTGTGCAAGCAGGGGCCCGTGGTCAAAGAGTGGGTGTGGGTGACTGCATGAAACCCAAGTGGGTAAGAATAGAATTGGCCAAGTTGTAATCCAGGGATTTGTCAATATTTGTTCAGCAGGACACGACGCTGAACACTTTGCTCCTCGACTGCACACAGACCTCTGCGGGCACGGCTGCACGTGTGTGAAGGCGTTGAGGGTGAGGGGTGGCGTTCACGCATGTGTGTGTATTAACCATAAGCGTGTACACTAGAGTCGCAGCACACGGTGTACCGCTATCATGCCCGCTGTAGTTTTACTCTCCCTTCATTTGTAAGTGAATAACACTTAAGCCTTTCTTTTTAGTGGGTGGTACAGTAAATGTTTGATATGTGACTCAGCCTGATTTATCGAACAGACACACTCCACAGTACTTCACTTGTTGTTTTAGTATGTAGGTATTTGCTCTCAGACTTGGAAAGAAGCCCTTGGTATTAGCATTGAAAAGCTTGTTGATGTTCTTCTGAGAACAGCTGGATAGGGTTTGATCACTTGCTGATTTAGTAGAGACACGTACTGTAAACATTGACTTTTTCTCCTCATACAAGACAGATGTTACACTATCGCCTATTTGTTTAACAATATTTCCTAACTGCATGTAATTCCTGTTTACAGCTGGCTCACTGAGTGCTCTCAAAAGACGTTTGCATCATAACCAACCATTAGAAAAACTTTTCCCTCACATTACTAAACTTCCCCGCATCAGTGCATTTTATCATCTGTGAAAGAGGCTGAACATGTGTAGTTTAACTCGCTGTCGCCCTCGTGTGGATCTGCAGGTGTTCTTCACCAGGAATGGGAAGCTAATGGGCCGGAGGGAGATGGTGGTTCCTCCCGGCGGCCTCTACCCAACAGTGGGGATGCTGAGCAGTGGAGAGAAGGTCAAAGTGGATCTGCATCCCCTCAGTGGATGAACGTCAGACCTGTGACGCCCTGCAAACAGCCGGGCTGCACTGTAGAGCTCACCCTCAGTAGCCTAGCATGCTGCTAACAACCCCACTCACCAGATCACCCTCAGTTCAGCCCCACGCTGCACCCACGCACTCCAGTATTGCACGTCGCTGTCGTCTTCCTACGACACTGCCCTGGCTTTAATTTATTAGACGTGTAAATTCAAGTGTCACGGCTGCAACACGACCACAGTCTGTTTTGTACAAATGCTGCAAAGGTAGAAGAGGAAGCTGTGGGTGGACTCGACGTGTCAAAATGGGCAAAGTGCAGTCGCTGCAGCTAAAAACTCCTGGAAGATATGAAACTGTTATTTCTATGCAATCATTAGAGCTATCCTCTTTTTCTCAGCGGTGTAATGCATGTAGTGCATTTCTGAAACACTCCGCTGTTAAATGCCTCTCATGAGGTCTGGCACACTTGGTTCATTTCATTTGTCACGACCCCAAGCAAAGCAGAAGGAGGCCAGCAGTCTGAACTTGTTGGCAGTTTGTTTCAGGGAACAGACCCTCTCTCTCTCTCTCTCTTTTTCTCACTCTCTCTTTCTCCTTCTCTCTCTCTCTCTCTCTCTTCTTTCTGGGCCTCCCTCTCCCGGTCTGGTCTCTGGGAGAGGGTGCCCTCCTGTGAGCGATCAGGGACCTGCCGTTGCCCCACCTCATGGCTCTCCCAGAGCTGGCTGGATGTGAACAGTGGATCCATTTCAATATTTCAGAAATGCATCCGTGCTTGATTATTGCAGGTTTAGTAAAAACAAACACTTTCACTAAGCATCATTTAGTCAATCAGATTTCTAGTTTTCCACATGTAACATAGCATATCATCACGTTAAAGTCAGATTAAGAACGGATGTGTCGGGTATATTTTCTACAAGGGAGCCGGTAAATACTGATGAAAAAAATTTACAACGTTCAGGGAATGTGTTTTTGTTTTTGTACTTGGCACTTGTGACTGAAAACCTGAAAAGACATTTAGGGAAGACATACAAACAACATGTGGACAAAATGACAAACACCTTTCAGTATAGTGCAATCTGATGCATTAAAATAAACAAAAAAAACTCAAAAACAATCATAGTTTTACCCAATGTGTTTGATAATATAAAAATCTCTTCCTTTGGGATATATTTATTTTTGTCCAGTAATATATGTATTATTTCAAGGTACTTTGCAAAGTCAGATCAAGGTCTCAAAAAAAGTCTATATTGAGAAAAACCAAGAAATCCTCCAGGATCAAAAACAGTGGAGATGAAAAACCTATTTCACAGAAGGAAAAACCCCGAACAAACAGTTTTAATGCTTTGTCAGTTAAAGTAGAGAGTAGATTAGTATTTTCTTTACTAATTTAAATCCTGTACTTCTAATTAAGAAGTTAATTGATATTCATCCACAGAATCAAACTTTCAATCTGGATTGACATGTTTAAGTTCTGGGGAGGTTGTTCTGTTGTTGTTGTTTTTTTTTATTAAGTGAAGTTTTTCTTCCTGATTTGTATCCATTGCATTTATTGTAATTTACCTTTTATCGATAAGCTGACTTTTTCACAACTCTAAAATATAGAAAGATCTTTGCGATATTTAATGATTTTGTTCATTTCTCCATGTTTGCAGTCTTTAATGTGCAAATTCAAAATACAAGTAATTATAATAAGATGAATGGAAATGTTCGTCCTGTGCCATATCCCATTTATTAACCTAATGTTTAAGTTTTACGATATTTGTGACCACTTCCGAAGAACAAAATTATGTAATATGAATATACATCATATGTAGGGGTGTGTATTGGAAAAAACCTGGTGATATGATACAAATCACGATACTGAGATATGTCATGATAGTGTTGACAAAACATAGCCTAGCCGTGCTGTCCCTATTCATTACATGTATAGGTCTAGGAACGCTTCATAGTCAAGGGAGGCGGAGCTAAAAGGTTGTCTTTCAAATCCTCTGTATGCATCTTTAGAATGATGTAGCTAGACACCGGAAAGTTCACGGAGGAGTCTGGAGAATGTTAGGAATGACTAAACAAAATAATGGATTATGGAGCTTAACGACTATTGTCGCTTCTGTAAAAAAAAAAAAAAAAAAAGAATTTAAAGATTGCTGACGTCTTGTCACATTCTTCACTCATCTTTGATAAAAGGAAATCTATACTTCATTGTGATTCATCTGCCAGTTCCAGGGAAATCTAGCCAAAAGTTGATTCGAGCATAACTAATCTACTACTGTAGCACATTAAGTGTGTTGCAGCTAGTAGTCTAGCACGGCTAAGCTAGACAAAACAATTTTGTGTTTGTCTTTTTTTGGGCATTTGTTTGTTTAAGTAATTATTTCCTGGAAGAATTGAATGACACAGGAAATATGCACAAATACTAAATGGGATTTTATTTGATCAGAATAGGCACTAATGCTATATCACAAAATTTCCCTCTGTATAAACTTAAATGACACTTTACAGACATTACAGTTTATGTCTGTGCCCAAATGTATTGGTTCATACCATTCTAACATTATTTTTGTACAATTCGAACAAAGGAACTGACATTTAAACAGCATTAATAATATAGAAACTATAAACAAAAAAGAAAAACAATAAAATAAGCCTTTGACATATATGCATTTGAACATATACCTTAAAAAAGGTATCACCAAATGAAATATTGCAGAATTGATATTTTCTTACACCCCTAATCATGTGACAACAAGTATTTCATGGATTTTCCTCGTAATAAAATCAGTGTATATGTTTAGAGTTTTTACTGCATTGGAAACTGAACATCCATACTGAACAAACTCCAGGTGAAACCGCACACTATTGCACTGGATCGCATTATAAAGTCATGTGTTTGTCTAGATTTTACTTTGTCCTCTTTTTGTTGACGTTTCACCCACAAAGTTTTCCATGTTTCCATCCCCTTGTCACCCTAAAGGTAGTAAATGTGCCATTTTGCTGATAGTTTAAGAACTAGAATTACACTCTTTAATTATCATCCCCATTTGTCGTTAAAAGATAACTTCCTCTCTGTGATGCCACTTGTGATGATAAATTAACTGCTGGATGTGTTTGAAGATTAAGATGTTGTGTTTTGTTGCTGTGTGTGCTGCATGCAATAGACAAAAATGTTCATTTGTCAACGACAGCACTGTTGTAACGTGTTGTGTGTCTGCACAACATCAAACGGTTAAAGCAATCTGTACAGGCGAATGACAAATATTATTGGTCATATGTTCTCAGTTGGAGCTGGTTTCCACACAAATGATTAATGAGAATTTACTAGGTTCTATGTTCTTTATGGGTTTTTTTGTTTGATTAAAGGGAATGATATCATTATTGTGATTATTATACTGTAACAGCCTCTTAATCAAAAGCATGTTTACTCTTATTATACTCTGGGGTGTGTTCACATGTCTGTTAGTACATTGCAACATCAACAACTCTGTAGCACAAATTGTGCACATTCCTCTAACCCTTTATAGACGGAGTTCTGTAAAGGAGCATTCAGCAGGTTTCTGTAGAGTTTTGACATGTAGTTAAAACATCACAGCAACGGTAGAAATAGAAGATAAAATGACAACACAGGGTTACTAATGTATCACATGTGCTGGAGATTGTATGTTTGTTTAAAGTGTGAGTTCAGCATTTTACACATAAAGCCCTGTTTTTAGATCTTCTGGGGTGACTTAAAGCTGTTCTGATCACAATTTTAACATTTGTTGCTGAACCGAGTATTTTAGGTTTCAAAAGTACAGCCCCCACTTTAACATTGACTCCAATGGGCACTCGGAAAATCATTCATAAAACAGCATTAAACTTTTGTTTGCAAAGACATGAAACTCACCGTGTGGTCAGGGGTGGAGAGTGATACGTTGACATGAAAATTGTTACAAAGTATGACTTCTAATAGTTGTTTTAGGATTTGGTGAACCTATTTTTCCCAGATGTATCATACTCTTATATTCTTCCGTTGTATAATACGCAACTGACAAAAACTACAGGCATACAACTTGCATACAAACACACCAGTGATGTGCGGGCTGCTTCGAATTGAGCGGGTACCCACAGTCACCCGCAGCTGCAAATCGTTGAAAAATATTTGTAATGATATTTGGGTTGTGGTCGGTCGTGTCATTTGAGATAAACATTAAAATAACCTGGCAAATACGCTTTATTAACTGAATTTCCATGAAGGTGACGTACAACGTTGGAATGTGGGGAGCAAGAGAGAGGGTCAATTTGGGGCAGTGGAAGCTCTGGAAACATACAAACAAAAAAAAGTAAGGGTTTGGACACATTCACTTAGATTTATAAAGATGATGAGCGGCTCCCAGTGTTTCCGTTTCCATGGAAACCAGGTTCAAATGGCTCTATAGGTGTTACGGGTTGTCGACCCCTGGCTTAGATGCTGCGCTTTTGAATGATGAAGCAAGACAAAAATATTTTAACATTAATTTACAAGTAATGGCATCGGATTTTAACACATAAATGAATGCAGGTATGTGAGTAAGGTCATGCGATGTTCATAAAGACCACTGACTACTTTCTTAATGCGGGTCGGGTCTGTCCTTTTCAAATATATTTCTTGCGGTCCAACTTCCAGAATGAAATGGTCGGTTGCGGGTCGTTTATGCATTGACCCGTGTGTCACTGAAACACACCCATTTCCGGTGGTGGAATAATACGAGCTGAAACCAATACAAATCAAAGGATGAGGATGTATTGCTGTCCACCCCTGACCACACGGTGAGTTTCATGTCTTTGCAAACAAAAGTTTAATGCTGTTTTATGAATGATAATTGGACTCAATGTTAAAGTGGGGGGCTGTACTTTTGAAACCTAAAATACCTGGTTCAGCAACAACCCACATGAGCTAAAACCAGTGCTTTAAGTACAAAATGCCAAATTAACTCTTTAAGCTGTTTTCATGCATTTGCCATTGATTGTGACCTCAGTAGGTCTAGACACAGGACATGTAGAAATGTCATTTCTAAGGCAATCTAATGTGCTCTTTTGTTTCCTTTTCCTTCAGGGCTGGATAGACTTAAAATTCAGGTTATTGCAGCCTGAATATATAACTCTTATGCTAGACTGTGCAAAGATGTTTGTTTTGTTACCTAACGTGACACAGATGTGGCCATTTTCAACCATATCTAAGTTCAGGGTATTAAAGTCACTTATATTAAAGTTTACTCAGAATCTCAGTTTACAATAAAAAAAAAAAAAAAAAAAAAAAAACACAAAAAAAAAACACTGTTCAACCAAATTAGAAGTAAATCTGGTTAAAACTTTTGTAGCATCTCCGGCTGAACTCACTCAGAACTGTTGAAGTAATCCCTCGCCTTGATAACTTGCACTATTACGGCCTTGTTCAATACATTTGTGATCATCAATAAAGAATTAAAACATGTCAACACGTACTGGTTTGTCTCATTATATACCCAAAACTCTGTTCAGTTGATTGTTTTTGCCTCAAATGCCAGATATTCTTTGTGTGAATGTGATAACTTGAAAAAAAATGGGATTAGAAATTGGGTTTAGATGATGCCTCACATCATCGCACCATAGTTGTCTGGTTAAGGATTGGGGTCATTAAGGAATATACCGTTTCTTTTTACAGTGTAAAGCCTAGTTTCTGGAATTTTTTGTTTTTTGTCAACAATGACAAGCAATTTACCAGTTGCAAAAAAGAGGAATGAAACCACATTTCCACACTGGTAATATTTTTATATTCAATTTATTCAACATATTTAAAATAAACAGTGATTTTGTATATTTGGTCCCCTGATAAAAACCTTTGTCAGGTGAAAAACATCCAGTTATAATTTGGAAAATAGAAGACAGTATTTAACATGTACATAAGGAATGGTAAAAGTATGGAAAGTGACAGATTTATTTCACCACAGAAATCATGTCTAAACAAACCAAACCCATTAAAAAAAACATTAATAGATGAAAGTGCTGCGTTTCTTCTCCCAAAACTAGCCCTCAGTGTCCGATGACTGGATTTCCCTCCATGTTAGAATAAAAGAGCATCTGGTTACTTTTACAACAGCAGAGTCTCAGATAAGATAATTCAGCATTTATGAAAATAGAAAAACCACCAATGTCATTGTACACAAAATAAAACAGTGTCACAACCTTTGGATTTCTGTCAAAATATTCTTTACATTGGGCATCACTTTAAATAGAATAGGTTAAAATCTAATCTTGTCAGAGCAGCGTATTCTGACAGATCTGTAAAGACTAGTGTAAAAAAGTCAAACTGTAAGAATGGCTTGAATCTGTTCAAAGAGGCACGAAGAAAGAGCTCACAGACTCTTTAGAAGAAGAAGCTACAAAAATCTAAAAGGGAATGGCAAGTTTCTGTGGCTACGACCAGATCATTTCTACACATCCTCTTCCTCATCTTCCTCCTCGTAGTATCGGTTTCGTTTAATCATCTCCTCCACCGTCAGCTCCTCCTTCTCTTCCGCCTCTTCGCTGTCCCAGAAGCCCACATCCTGGGACGAGCGACTGGCCTCCACCTCACCATCAGGGGAGGAGAGGGAGGTGGGTTGGGTGGGGGGCGTCTCCTCCTCCATCACGCCTCTGTCCTCTTCATCCATCTGCTCCTCCTCCTCCACCTCCTCCTCCTCCTCCTCCTCCTCCTCAGGTTGTTCTCCTGCGTCGTCATCCTTGCCTCCCTTGTGTTCTGGCGTCTCCTCGCTCATGTCTCCCTCCTGCTCCTCGTCTCCTGAGCTGCTGTGGACATCCACACAGCTGTCCTCCGTGGGGGTGATGCTCTCCGAGGACTGGCCGTCCTGCTGCAGCTCCATCCTGGTGGATTTGGGGCTGGACTGCACCTCCTCCATTGGTTCTGTGGGAGGGGGTGGGCTTTCCTCCCTGGCCTCGGGGGCAGCTCTGTGATTGGTCGGTTCCGCTAATGTGAAAGGCAGGCTGCGCTCCTTCAACGAGGAGCTGCGGCGCAGGCAGGAGGTTTCTCTGGTGTTCTCTGGAGGTGAGGAGGGGGACTCCTCCTCCGGGGGCCACTTGGCTTTGACGAGTTTCCCAGTGGGGCCTCCTTCTGTGGACGGTGAGGCTCCGTCCTCTGGTTCCGTTCGCGGCGGCCAGGAGATCTTCAGCCTGCGGGTCTCTGTGGGTCTGTCGGCCTTCTCTGGTGACCCCTGACCCAGAGCCTCCATGGTGGCCATCAGGACATTGACCTTGGCCAGTGGAGAGTCCTCCACGCTGGGGCTGGGCAGGTCAGAGGTGGGGCCCGGGCTCTGGATCTTGGATGGCGGTGAGGTGTCCCCTCCCTCGGCTTTGGACTCCCACAGCTCCTTGTGGGGTCGGTGGCCAAAACCCTCGTCGTAGTTGCCCTTGGACTTGAAGAGTTGGCAGAAGTGTGGTTTACAGTACACGTTGTTGTGCAGAGATGCGTAGTTCGCCAAACTAGTCAGGAAACACAAAGACGCACAAGTCAGGGGACCAGTTAACATTTCAAATTATTGCTTTAGTCCAATTAAGGACTTAACTGCAGTTTCCCAGAAATCTAAGCTTACATGGCAGGAAGAGAAAGTTGATTTATTGTTCAGGCGCTCTACACCCTTTAGCATTAGCATGTTTCCTAATACACCAATATAAGTTAAACAGATGATGCACAGAATACACTAAAGAAATTATATTGAACAAATCCAATCGCATGCTTTATGTAAAAAAATACCCCACTACTTTATGAGTAATTCATGCACAAAGGGTTAATTTAATGTTTAACTGCCTCATACTGTACACCATAGACAATATTCTTATGTGCAATACACCATGTATATCTAAAGTTTGTTTTTATATTTTTCATAATTTATATCTGTATATTGTGTTTCCATGTTTTAGTACTTTAACTTTCTGGATTCCTACTTTTTTTTTTTTTTAATAGTTTATATACATATTTTCTATTTTCTGCACCTTACCCCTCTCGTACTTGTTGCAGTGACAAAGCAAATTTGAATCCGATTTATGTTTCATGCCACTCTGCACTTTTAATTGTTAAGGACTTTATGATTTTATCTGAACAGTGCAATAGAAGTCAACTTGAACAAGTTGACTTTAAGACCATTTTCACATGAGTACTATTTGTATTTCTTTGAATGGATGTAATATGTCAAAATGGTAAATAGAAGGAAAATGATACAATGCTCTGACAGATATTTATCTACATCCTGAAATCTTTGTCATGGCAAACTGAATTTTATCTCATTCGAGGCAAAGGTTCTACATTCAAAATGTTACTGAAGGCAAAAGAAAAGAAAAACACTGCTCTGCAATCTGCCTTAAATGTATTAATTTCTATGAGAAATGACAAACATTCTTCTTAGCAGAGCATAAACATGGAACAGTCTTATTGTTAACATTTGGAAAACATAATTAGAATGAATGAGCCATCAGGGTTTAACAAGACAAATGCAAAACAATTTAAAATCTGGGAAAATGCACAACAAATGTTTGCTTTACAAATTAAATAATACAATAGCCTCTGTGTTGAAAAACTATTTAGAATTGTTCCAAGAACAGAATATTAAAAGGTCATGTTGTCAAGCTTTTATATTGAATTTCTACAAGGAAAGAAAAAAAAAAAAAAAACAACACATGGGTTAATAATTTCCAAAGCTGTTTATGTCAATGAAATGCTTTGTTTTGTCAGCGTCACTGCTTGTGTGTGTGTGTGTGCGTCGTCTTCACCTGAGCTTGGTGTTGCAGTGTGAGCAGCGAAAACAGGAGCTGTGGTAGATGCTCTGGTTGGCCACCAGTCTCTCCAGAGGATAAACCGTCTTCATACAGGACACACATGTCTCCCTCGTCGGCAGCCGGAAGTTCTGCACATGTCAACACACACCATTTATTCACAGAAAACAAACAAGGGTGTGTGTGTGTGTGTGTGTATTCCTATCTTTATGGGGACATTGATAGGTTTACACAGTCACACTATGGGGACCAAAATTCAGGTTCCCACGAAGGTTAAATATAAATGTAGGTCCCCACTAGTAAAATATAATTCTGTGTGAAGTATGCAAATGATATGGCTCTACAAAACATGTACGTTTGATTTTGATTTGAATTATTTATTTCGAACATGTGCAAAGTGCAACAATAATCCATACAACAATAATAATAATAATAATGACATGTCCGAAAAGGAGTAGGATGAAGCATAAGCTTATTTAATCCTACCCCTTCTTCACTTCCCCAATAACCTGAATTCATCTTATAGCAATATAGTGCATAGTACAAAAATGATGATAATAAAAATAATAACAATAATAACAATACCAATAATAAATAACAAAAAAACAACAAAGGATTTAATATTAGATACCTTAAAAAAGTATTTACTTTCAAATAATACATTTATTTATTTATTTTATTAATGTTTTATTCATTTGTTTGAGGGGGGAAAGAGCTCACTACTCCATAGTTACTTCACCTACAATTGAAGATTACAAAATTGCAGAGGTGGTCAAAGTACTCACATTCTGTACTTGTGAAAAAATACTAGAAGTACTGATTCAACTCCTTTACTGAAGTTAAAGTAAAAAGTACAACTTCTCAATTGTAATTAAGTAAAAAGTCAAACTGCAAGTTTTGTGGGTATGGGCAGGAAATTGTGGAAAAATGGGGTGGGGGCACAATTAAGATAAAAAATCATAAGATGTATAGAAAAAAAAGTAACATGAGAGAATACATTTACAATTATGAGAAAAAGAGTGGAAATTGTGAGATAAAAAGTTATCCTTATTAATTAAAAAGTCAGAAATAAGAAATGTATAATTATGAGATAAAGTCGGTTATAGTGTGTGTGTGTGTGTGTGTGTGTGTTTTTTGTTTTTCATGCTTCCACTCACCCTGGGGGTCTTGGGCTGAGGAGAATCTTTCTGATTGGTTGATATTGCTGTGCCAGAAGCAGCAACTGGGGGCAAACAAGAGTAGAGTGATGGTGATTTGTGAACACTAGGGGGAGCCATTTCACTTTTAATCACTTCAGTTCCTCACTTTACAACATGGAAACAAATCAAAAATAAATAAGTGTCAAACATATGGATGCATCCACCCAGTGAGATGATTTAGTGAAGCACAAAAATTCAACTGAAGACACTGATAATCAAGTCAGTTTAGTTGAGGGGGGGGGTCACACAAAGACCAATTCAATCTAAACCACTAAGAAAATACAACTACATTTTTTTTAATCTTTGTTTCAGTATAAAAAAAAAGTGGTTAAATTATCCTTTCACAAATAGGTAAATAACCTGAACAAATATGGACAGTCTTAAATGTCTGAGGACAAGTATAAGTGCAATTTTAGCGATATTCCACTTGTGTAGAGAATTACATGAAGCATAATATTGGTAAAATTGCACTTATTTTTCTTAAATTCCAGATTGGGTTTAGATTTTTATAGGATAATTTGTTGGTAGAAAAAATGTAATCATACAATTTTACTCTGGGCTTTAAAAACAGAAAAGGTTGGAGTTGATTTTATTTACAGGTTATGTTATTTTATCAGTCAGACCCACTTAACATCTCAACAAGAACACTGAAACCCCAGATTTAGGACTTTAGTGGATGAATGTAAAGTTTAACTCAACACATGGTCAACTATAGGCCGTATTAATGAGTTATTTTTGGAACAATCTAATTACAACCTTTAACAAGGAGCTCTGTTAATGAATTAAAATAACTGCAAGAGCAAATTCCTGCTATGTGAAGTAATATGTGGACATGGAAAGTAAATTACCATTGTTCTCCGGGGTAAAAACTTTCCGGCTGTTTGCCTCAGACTCTGGACTCTGAAATAACAAAAAAGTATGTGAGGACATAGAACATCATATCTGACATAACAGGCTGGAAATTAATAACCCTTCCACTGACGGCGATTTAACCCTGAAACAGTTAACCCTCATGTTATGTTCATTTGTCAGGAACAGCAATAGTGTTCCTGGGTTAATTTGACGCAGAGCATGTTTAATTATCCAAAAGATATTCATGTTAATATTTTATTGCCAATTCCATTACTAAGTATTCTATCGATATTTAGTGTTCCTTACCTCTAACAGGTAATGGTTCAGTTAAGAGAATTCACTTTTTCATTTAAAAATAAACACCACTATTACTTTTGAAAGACCAACATATAAAACATTATAACATAACATAATATGTCTCGCACTTGTAAAGAAAACAGTCTTGACATTTCTGACACCCTTTTACCTCCAGTCTGATTGAGGGTCAAATTGACCTGAACAGTATATGTGCGATAGAAACATGAAGGGGGTAATCACAAATATGGGAGATGATTATAGTCATTAAGGCTAACAGAAGTTTCATACCTAAAAAATATGTTTATTTTTCTACATGTTCAAACCTTAAAGAGAGTCAATTCAACCCACACCATAACAGGAGGGTCAAATAACAACTGGGGATTAAAAGTTATTATAACTGTTGAGCCACTGATCCTGTCTATACATGTAAATAATAAAATATTAAAATGCATTATATCACCTTATCATGATAAAATGCAACCCCTTTGGATGTTCAAAAGCTCCATAGTGAACATAGAACGCTGATTCACCCTGTTTAAACCAATTTAATTTTCTTTATTTAACCAGGAAATTTCCCACTGAGATTAAGAACCTCTTTTTCAAGAGAGTTCTGGCCAAGATAAGCAGCAGCAATGTAATATAATTACAGGAATACACATTTAAAATATATAATGCACACATATTTGACAATAAACAGTTGCTTAAAAAAAACATTTAAGCAGATTGATCAGTTTGACACATGGCAGTGGTTGTAGATTCTTGTTTTAGGTTCAGTTAATGACATATTTTGCTGAAAAAGTTTGTCTTTCTTCAGTTTTCATACAACCTTCAAATTTACCATCAAATTCTAGTAACCTTTATAAGTTCAGGAAATGAAAATGGACAAAATGACAAGACTAAATGTGAGGGGAATTTTCTCT
Organism: Siphamia tubifer; assembly: GCA_020466265.1. NCBI lineage: Eukaryota > Metazoa > Chordata > Actinopteri > Kurtiformes > Apogonidae > Siphamia > Siphamia tubifer. The sequence continues at coordinate 9,642,421 of CM035789.1, read as the reverse complement.
ATGACTCAACCTTTAAGTGATTTATCACCATTTATTATAATATTACGTGTATTCTGTGTTTTTAAGTAAAAACTCTGGTTATTCCTATATTTATTTTACTGTTTTTGTAGATTTTTATAAAAAGTCATTAAAGTTAAAGGTTATTGGATCAAAAACAGAGAAAACCATAAACATTTTTTAAATATATCATTAACTGAACAAACAAGTGTCTACGCCCACTGTTATTTATCTAACTCCATGAGTTTTACTTGTGAATCAATATTGTAAAATATGATGGCGTTTCCATGGTAACAACCAAATGGGTCGTATCTGATGACCGTGAAAACATCAACTACATTTTACATGATCGATGAGATTAGTGGATCAAAAGGAATTAGAGATTTTTAGATCAGTAAATAGTTTTGTGTCTTTCTGGGTTTGAATAGTTCTAGGTCCTTTAGGTTTAAGTAGAATGTGAAGAATGTAAAACCAGTTCTAATCCTCACCATGTCCAGATTGAATGGAGGAACGTTCTCCTTCTGCTTCCCACAAAAACTGTCCAGCTGATCCCCCTGGAACACGAACACACACACACACACACACACACACACACACACACACACACACACACACACAGGTGAAAACACTGAAACAAACAAAATATGTCAATAACCCTGCTTTAAAGTAAAGGTCACAGATTTTGCAAATATACCAGTCGCTTGACATTAAAATGTGACCTCATCTGTGTTATCTCATCTGATGTCTAAAAGCAAGACGAAGTAAATGAAAAAAAAAAAAAAAAAAAAAAAAAAAAAAAACACCTGATACCATCTGGTCTGGATTCTGAGATATCATCACTTATGTGTTTTAACTGCTGACCCTGACCTTTGACCTTTGTAGCTCAAAATGTAATGTTTCTTTCCTGACACATCAATCAATCATCTCTCAAAGTTTCATCAAAATCTGTCCATAACTTCTTGAGCCACAGCTCAGTTGGTAGAGCAGGTCGTCCATTAACCAAAGAGTTGACTGTTCGATTCCCGCTCTGTCCTAGTCAGTCTGTTGTGTCCTTGGGCAAGACACTTCATTCACCCTCCTTGCCTCCAGTGTCACTCACACTGGTGTATGAATGAGTATGAATGTTGGGTGGTGGTCAGAGGGGCAGTAAGGGCAAAATGGCAGCCACGCTTCTGTCAGTCTGCCCCAGGGCAACTGTGACTACATATGTAGTTTACCACCACTAGAGGGAGCATGTGAGAGTGAATGAATAATAGAACACAAATGTGAAGCACTTTGGGTGCCTTGAAAAGCGCTATATAAATCTAATCCATTATTATTATTATTATTATTATTATTATTATTATTGTCTTTTGGTGGCATTTTGTCCTGACTTCTCAGAAAATAATCATTAATACTCATTAAAATGTGTTGGTGTTGAATAACATACAGAATCTAGAAATTGTGTATGTTTAGCATACCAAATGCTATAAGAGCTGGTGGGACATATGATGTAATTTCATGAGACCAGTCTTCATTATTACTTGCTTGTACTTCATTTACCACTGCATCAGTCTCAGTCCCTCCTTTTTTTGTCTTTTTGTTAAAACCACGTTTATCATCAATGCGCTATATACATTGAAAAACGCTATATAAATCTAATCCATCATTATTACTATTATTATTATTATCTTGCGGACAAACAGACAAACGTGAGGTAAAACATAACCTCTAATAAGTGTGTGGGGGTGGTGGTGGTGGGGGTGGGGGGGGGGGGGGGGGGTACTCACATTGGCTGAGGTGGGAGTGGTGTCCTGTTTGGAGATGGCAGCCTGGTAAAGAGCCATCCTGTCCCGTAAAGGAGTGGAATCAGCCAGACTTCCATCTAATGCAACACAAACACACCACACTATGAAAAAAAACCACAGCAGCTAATAAAGGCTAAAACAGACCCATTAATCCTCAACTCCATTTATTCATGCTTCTTTATGACGGTTTGTTCTTCCTCTTACGCACAAATTTTATTTTATACTACATTTTCCACAGCTCTGCAATCCTTACCAACTTCAACATTACAAGACAACAGTTCATAATCAATGCAAGGCTGATGATTATGATGATGACCCCCCCCCCACACACCCCCACCCCCACCCTTCTTTTGTTCAGACAGTGCAGAATGTGCTGGTTAGTCATGCAGGCTGTGGACGGGAACACGAGGTCAGGAGTTGTGTGCTGTGGGGGGTGGGGGGTGGGGGGTGGGGGGGTTAGGGTCCGTCTCTTCCTGTGCTTTCTGAAGCCGTCTGCTGATCACAGTGCTTCTACAGGGGTCCGTTTCCTCACTTTAGAGTTTTTGGCGTCACAGGAGGATGTAATCCATCCAGAGAAAGACAGGACAACGTGCAGTGTTTTGGAGGAAATCATGACTCAATGTGGATACAGTCATGGAGAAAAGAAGCAGAGAACAATGCAGACCATGACGAGGGGTTTGCACCAACTTAAATATGAGCGCTGTGACTGGAAATATAATATTACATTTATGCTGGTAAAACAACAACATCTGCTTCTACATACTGTACATAGCATGACGTTTTTCCATTTAGAATAAGAACAGACTCTATATAAATAAATAGACTTGCAGTACACCATGTAACTAGTTCTGAAAAGAACTAGGAATATTTTCTCAACTTCTTCAGGAAAATTAAGACATTTGAAGCATTTCATTGGAAACATTGAGAAAATATTCCTAGTTCTTTTCAGAAATAATTACATGGTGTCCTGAAAGTCTATTTATTTATTACCTCTGCCAAGGAGGTTATGTTTTTGCCAGCGTTTATCTATTTGTCTGTCTATGTTCAAGATAACTCGAAAACTTATGGACGGATTTTGATGAAATTTTCAGGATATGTTGGAAATGTGAACAGGGAGAACTGATTTCATTTGGGGGGTGATCCGGGTGGTGGTGGGGGGGGGGGGGTTTACCTTAGCAGAGGTGTGTGCTCTCAGAGTGAGTTTATAAGTATATATATATATGTGTGTGTGTGTGTGTTGAATATTTATCTTTTTTTGCATGAACTTTACATCAGACAATTGTGGGCATTATTATGGTACATGAACAAATGCCACTTCTTGAGTCTTGAATATTTGGGGTGGGGTTTTCTTTTTTTTTTCTTTTAATGTAGAGAATTCTAAGTGCCAAAGATATATTCTAGCCATTTAATTACTGTACGTTTATACCAATAAAGTGTCAACATTTTAATAGTTTCCCCAACTGTTTATATACACTTAGCAATCTGATGTGATACTAAAAAAAAAAAAAAAGAAAGAAAAGAAAAAGGAAGTAAATTTAACATTTATAGTGAATATATTATTAATTCTCATCGTCTCTATAAAACAAATTATCTTATTTGGACATATTTCCTGAGATGCATGGTCTAATTTATTTGACAATTTCATTTTTTTGAAGTTTCACTTTAAGTAACATTATCCAGATGGCTAGACAAAGGATTTTTTGCATTTTTTTAAAAAAAACAATTTTAAGAACTTGTTTCATTGGCTAAAACATAACAGACTATAGAAGCATGTCTTTGTCCTCTTCAAAGGTTTGGAAAAATGCACAAAAACCATAACGCTGTCAATTATATACATTTATGTATGCGTCATTTTTTTATTATACAGTGACATTATTCTGCATTAACCATGTTCTTTTTCTGTGCAGGATCATGTTAGCAGCTGACACTGGCAAAGTTGTATTACTGCTGAAAATAAATTTTAAAAATGTTGGAAAATAAACCAAAAAGTTGATCATCATACCTCCTAGTAGCTGGTCCATGCTGGTGGCGTTAGTGTTCTGTCCTTTACTCGTCTCTCTGGACGCCTGAATAAAAGAAGCAGACAAATATCAGAGGTCTAGTAAATTCAAGTTGCATTAGGTAGCTGTACACAAGCAGCGGAAAACTGTGCTAGAAGACACACTTTCTGTTCACATCTGTCCACAATCAGCGTAGAAAACAGGCTCAATATGATCCTGTCCATTACAACCTCAAAAGTGAAACGACACAAAGATGTGAGGTATAAGACAGACAGGATCTGAGACGCAGAGACCGAGTCTAGTCCAAACTACTTTAATCCCCTTATGAGCTCAGAGACAGAGACACGCGTCTGTCCACGACCGCCACCTGGCACACACACACACACACACACACACACACACAGGTTTCCATGTCTCTTGAGGAACAAGTTTGTTATCATCACTTTTATTTAAAATTAGCCATTGGGTAGTTCGTGTAAACATCTCTTTTAAAATAAATTTTTAAAAAAGGATACTTAATTGTCATTACGCAAATGTACAATGAAATGAAGGTAACACTTTATAAAGCTCCACACAATTCACTATGTATTAGCCATTTGAAAATAGTTTGTTAATGAATTGTTCACACATAAGTTATCAAACCATTTCTTAATAGTTAACAAATGGCTATAAAGTTAGATTCTTTTTAACAGACAGGTGCAGTGTTTGTTTACCTGCTTTTCATTCAAAACAAACAGTTGTAAACACTGCACCTGTCTGTTAAAAATAATAAAGTTTTACATTTATCTTTGGAAGATAGCGTCAACCTTCACAAGACATTAACAAGTAGGTAACAAGTGGTTAATGCAAGTGTTACTGAAATAATTAAGATATACACACACACACACACACACACACACATATATATATATATAGAAACAAACAAACGAGCAGAGAACTAAATGGCACTCAGCCCTGACTGAACATAAAGGATGTACGCCACTATTGCACGGTTCAGTCATACTTTACTTGCACTATTCATTTTGACATTGCACCTCATTGTTTGTTTTACTTTTTTTTTTTTTTTTTTTAAATGCTGTTATAAATAAATTTCCCCAATTGTTGGATCAATAAAGTATTTAACTCCATTCCAACAGTGACAACAGACTGTGTCCAGAGTGTGAACCATGGAAGGCGATGCTTCTGACCCTACGCACAAATCTGATGTCATAGATGTGTTCCCATGATGCTCTGCACTGACTTCCTGACTCTTTCTAGTCAGCCTTAGACCTACTCCTGCAACACATCAGGATGTTGTGGGTCAGAATGTTTTCTACAGAAAATCTATAGAAGGACAGATGACCTTTCACCTCTACGGTATCCCCCTGGATGGGAGGGTTGGTGCTAGACTTCCTCCTGAAGTCTAGCACCAACTCCTTTGTTTTAAGGAGTAGAGTGCCAGGTTGTTGACAGAACACCCAGGTAGTGACGGCATGTCCATGGTTTATAGAAAATGTCTGTGAATCGTATATTTTCACTAATGACACATATGTCACCTGGACAATATTTAGATTTTGTGTCGCATCAGTCTATATGCCCTTTTTTACTGACAGGTGAAGTTCATGGAGACACCGTCTACACTGAAAATAATGATTTTTGGTGTAGTAATATTTTTCAGTTTAACTGTCACAATTGCTGTTCTCCTTTTGAAAGTAAAGAAGATTTGACCGTGAGAAACAAATCTGTATGTAAAATTATATATACATATAAATAAAGGGCTGTCAAATTAACAATTATTAATCAGATTAATCACAGGGTTACTTTGGATTAATCATGATCAAAACACTATGGTGGTCGACTGTTATGTCTCTGGGTTTTTGTACTCCACTTCTACACAAAAATGCAACAAGAAAAAAACAAAAAATACAGAGAGAAAAAAAATATACAAAAAAAAAAATGCTCAAATTCAATAATAAATAAAGTGATGAAAATTTTCAAAAGTATGCAGAAATATGAATATATATACACAATTAACATGTTTATGCTATAGTTTCAACAAAATAACTAAACAACTGTTCCATTTAACTGCGTTAGAATTTCTTAATTGGATTAATCCATGTTCATTTTGACAGCATATACATACATACATCTACTTAAAAATATGCGTCGACCATTGTGATGAGCCTCATAGTCATATATGTTGATCACTAATGTTTAAAGGTTGTCACATGTCTCTTCTTATGGGTTACTTGTCCTCTTGATGCCAGATCAGCCATCACTTCCAAACCCCTCCCACTGCAGTCACACATCGTCACTTCAGGTACAGATTACGCAATAGGCCAGAGCACAAACGCAGCCAAACTGCCGACACTTTTAGACGCCAATCTCCCAGAGCCTTCGTCCACCTGCTCAGGATGAATCACGCCCAGAGCAGAGGCCGTTCACTCTGGAGGTGTGTGTTGTTCCAGGCTCTTTCACCCCATGACTATTGGCCCTGAGCTTCCTGCTGTGTCCCAACAGGCAGGGAATGTGCACAGGCCACAGCAGGAAATATTGGGAAAGAGTTAACTATAAAAACCAAACAGGGATTGAAAGTGATGCAAGTCTACTGTGGAAAACAACCACAGTTCAGGCAAGGTGATGATGACACGTTTCACTTCCTGTCCAAGAAATGATGGACAGGAATTGGAACATAAGGGGGTTTAATCTTTTAACTCTTGAGACTAAAGCAGTTCCACAGTAAAAAAAAAAATAAAATAAAATACTGGAAGTAAAATTAAACACAGCCAAACTGATCAATAAAAACCAATGAAAGTGAATTTAAAAAATACCTAACATGAACAAAGTAAGACACAAATGGAACAAAAGTGAAGTAAAAATTAAGCAAATGTAAAAAAATATATATATGCAATAAAGTGAACAAAAGCTAATTTACAAAATAATTAACATCTAAAAAAATGCAAAAAAAAAACAAATAAAGTAAATAAGAAAGATGAAATAATACTGTAATTTGGTTACAGTTTTCCAGTGTTTTTAATATATATGATGGTGTGTTATTCCACACATATATGCTGGTTTATGTACATGTATACAATAGATTTGTAAATATTCCACTAAAAAGAACCTGTATAATGTGCAGACAGTGTTTTGAAGTAGATCTGAGACCAATATTCATTTGGACTAAAAACTATTCTCTTGTTCATTCTAAGAATTTCACATTTTGACCCCAGACTTATCTTGGAAACTTGATCCAACCAGCATTTAATACTTGAGTTTTCTTTTATCAGTAAAACACATATGGGAACATTTCATTACTTTGATTCCAGAAGCATTTTATATTATTAGACACTCATCAGATTTAGGACCATGTATGAAAGTGGCCTGGGTCAGAAAAAAAATTTAATGAAAAAGAATTAAATTTGTGCTGTTCAAACCATCTTTAACAGCTTGAATACAGGTCACATATGAGCAAAAAATAATAAATCAGATTTGAGCCACATTTGCCTGCAGTATGAATGTAGCCCAAGTTAAATTATTTAATAAGTGTATTTGTTAAAAAGCTAAACATCCATGCTTCTATAGAGATGGAACAGACTGGATGACGACCTCCATATGATGTCATCTGAAGGTACGCCTTCGCCAAATCTGAGGCTCTGACTCAGATGTGAACATGCAGTAAAAATACACACATTTGATCACACACACACACACACACACACACACACTGGGTCATTACGGTCATACACACACACGTTCTGTGGAAGTGGGCATGCATCATGTATTTAGAGAAAATATAAAAGAATCACTACAGTGGAGTCTCCAAAACCATCATCCTAATAATGACTCAAGTCCCTGGGGTGGATTATCTTCCAGAGAGCAGAGGTGCAGCTTTGTAGGAGGGGGCTGGTTTGCGTGTCTGAGGGGGTAAATTTGAGTGTGTGTGTGTGGGGGGGGGGGGGGGGGGGGGGGGGGGGGGGTCAGTCGGATGTAAACAGCAGGCCGGGCTGGGTCTCTGGAGGACGGATCAGCGGCCTAGACAAAGAATCTACTGCTAATCCTGATACTATTAAAGCTCTCGCACAGACCGACTTTAGTTCCTCTTCTTCTGTCCCCGAGAACAACAAATGCCCCCCGTTCTTACATTAGGTCATTGTCAAAAGAAGAAAAGATGAAGAGGACAACATATAGTTTCAGTCCAAACCTGTGAGACCCTGTTAGTCTTTAATCCTCCTGTTAAGTTAGGGGGTAAAATGACCAGTTTTAACATCTAGGAAAAATTGTTAAAGGCATTTTTTTTTTTTCAGAATTAAACTTCTTCTGCTAGCTTTAATGAGTTTAATCAACATATATGAAAATGATTCATCTCACATATTTGTGATCACCTCCTTCATGTTTATATCAATTTGACCCAGTAGTCAAACTGGAGATAAGAATGATGTCAGAAATGTCGGACTATTTCTTTCTTTACAAATGTTATGTTACATTGCAATATTCCATTTTAAATGTTGGACAAAAGTAATAAAGTGACTAGACTTTTTTTCTTATTAAAAACAAGGAAATTATCCTGATTGAACCATTACTAGTTCTAAATAGAACAGTAAGTAATGAAATGGGTTTGGTTTTTCATGTAGACTATATAGTCTTTTTTTCTTGTTTGTTTCACATGTGGTGATTGAGTTGGATGGTCTTGTTTGTCTGTTTCATATTTGAAAATGAAATAAACTGAAAATATTAACAATGCTGGGTAGGATTTTTCTGGTTTTGGGCACGTTTTTGATAATTAAACATGCTCTGGATCAAATTGACCCAAGAACACCATTACTGTTCCTGACAAAATAACATAACAGGAGGATTAAAGACACAATAACAATGTTGAGGCTGAGGTTTCAAAGCTGGAAGATGCACTAACAAAGTCAACTCAAAGTGGCTTTAAAGAGGCTGCTTTCATTACATACACACACACACACACACTGTGCTGCACTGAAAACATCTGAACATGACACAAGTCAATGCAAAGTGAAAAAGTCAAAGAGCCGAGTGTGTGTCAGAGTCACAAAGCCGGTCTCTGTGAAAAGAGGTTGAACAAAGAAAGTGAGAAACAGTTGTTGAAAGAAAGGCCGTAACTACCTCTGAGGAAGGAGATGAAGAGTCAGAGACCAGAGGAGGACGATGGCTGTTCACAGACAGTTTGACAGAAACACTGAGTCCAGCAGCGAATGACTGGACGGGACGGCAGCAGGTCTGAGGACCAGCAGACGGGAGGCAGACTGAGGCTGGGGAGACGAGGGGTAGGGTCTCTGAGGGGATTCAAGGGAGGAGGGATAGAGGGTGTGTGATGGGTGGGAGCAGCAGAGGCGACAGGGAGCAGGTGTCTGGTGGAGGGGGGGGGGGGGTTCAGAGGGGGTGTGGCCAGATGAAGGTGGGGATGATGACAGAGATGAAAGTGTGCCGTGGTCTTATACATGGGGGGGGATTTGCCCCAAATGTAGTCATGTTCTTTATGTCAACTGCTTTTACCATCATCATCATCATCACCCCCCCCCCCCCATTTTAATTTATTATTAAAGCCCTGGTGCGTCAGCAGTGACGTGTTCTAAATGTACGATTGATTTTAAATATTCATAAAAAAAACTGTTTTCTCAACAGTTACAGTTCCAGCTGCTCTGACAGAATAAACCTTGTTCTTTCCACAGATGTGTAATTCCCACCATTTATCTGCATTTGGACTTTAACTCTGATTTTAAAGTCAAAAATGTCTTTTTCAGAATTGTGACTTTTTGCCCCTCAGAAGAATTTCTTTTTTTCCCCTCAGAATTACAACAAATTTTCCTCAGAATTACAACATTTTCTTCATATTTCCAGCTTTTTTTTCACCCTTCAGAATTTAGTTTTTTCCTCTCAGAACTTTTTTCACAACTCCCAACTTTTTTTTTTTTTCATAATAGTAATAAACATCTATTAGACCTTAATATTTTGCATTTTGTTGTTTATCAGTGAACACAATCCTCTTATAACTCCTTCATAAACTCATCAGGGTTAAACATTTATTTTCCTTTCATCAGAGTGTTCCTTGTTGTTATAGAGGACACTGAAGGCATTGCAATTTTAATATCATTAAGTTTTGTACAGAAATACACACACACACACACACACACACACACACACATATAGTGTGTTTTATTCACCACTGCTGTCACTTGAAACACACTGAAATGTCATGTTTAGATCCAAATTTGGAATGATCAAGTCTATCATTTATATCATGTTTTCTTAAATTGTGTTTGAAATCATAACACACACGGTAATATTTTGTTTTTTCTATTACAAACCGCACATGGATGTTACGAATAAAACAGAAATAAATCAAAAAGTACAGGGCAAAATCTCATTATGTTTTTTTTTTCCCGTAAAGTTATAATCATCACATGTATGCAGTGCTCATTATATTAAAAACTAAACAAGGAAATAGTCAAATATGCTTTTAAAAGACTAAAGTGCCAGTATTTAGACTGTTCTCTCATTCATTTCCCTGGTATTTTGCTGTAAATGTCTTATAATATTACAGTTTGTGCAACTTTTCCCATCCAAAATTAAATCCAGAAAGAACTTTTTAGCAGATTTTGTGCCTTTTTGGTCCATCATATACATATTTCTAGTACTTTCTTGCTGTATTTGAAAGCTGAAAAATAAAATGTTTATGTTCACCACTATAAGAGGTGACCAAGGACTTGTATATAGTTTTGTACATCATATTATATTGAAACAGTTATTTGTGACATAAATTATGATAGATTTATCCTTTAGTTTAGTCATTTTATTTTGAATATGTCAAGCATAAAAACATTTAATCTTTCAAAAGCCAATAATTGATGAAACAACAAGACAAAGACAATATAGCCTAAATAAAAAAATAAGAAGGCAAGTAGCACAATTGAAAGGGAGTGGGAAAAATAAAAATTATCTCCCACTCCTATTGTATCAAACAATAATACAAATGCCAAAAAAAACATATATAAATCTATAACAGTTGGTTTATCAATATTACACAAAAATATCTCATATCCAAAATATCCTATAATATATATTACTATGTCTTTACACTATAGGTGTAAAGACTGTATCCTTTCCTCTGTGTTAAAATGCCTTTGTTGAACTAACCCTTTTTTTGTCAGTGCCATGGGTTCAGAATAAAGCATGTACAGGGTTGAGTCATTGGGAAAAAGGAGGGGAGAGGAGCAGCTGGTGCAGGGGGCAAGTGTGGGAGGGTGGGAGGATGATAGGTGGGGCCGAGTGTGTATGTGTGAGGGGTGGAACTGCTTAAAAAAAAAAAAAAAAAAAGCAGGGTGAGGGTCAATTAATTTCAGAGCGCGTCTGCCTGGCTGCATACTTGCCCCGGTTCAGGGAGGAGGCGGGGGTCGATGATGAGGAGGGGGATTATTTAGATAAGGGGGTTTGGGTTGAGATAGGAGGTGGGAAGGTTAATATAAAAGCAGAGAAAGGAGGCCTTTGATGATGGTAAGGAGGAGGAGGGAGGAAACGAGCGAGAAAAAACAGAGCAAAAATGGAAGGTCTGAGGAGAAGAGAGGGGACAACAGGGGTGATTGATGAGGAGGAGGGGAGATTTGAGGGCCTGAGGGGAGGCTGAAGAGGCTCCGAGTGTAGATCAGCTGTCTGCAGTCATGAGCCTGCATCATTACATCATCCGGAACGTTCAACAAAGAGAAGCGGAAGGTCAAGGCTTTACAGTAGAGGCTATTGTACCAACCCCTGGACACTGTCTGTACGACTGTATAGACCTTCTGTCACTCCTCAAGGATTTCCCCAAACTATTCCCCCTATGGTAGGATAACTATGCAATAAAAAAAAAAGAAAAAAGAAAGAAAGACTCCGCAAATTCCTCCAACTCCCCATAGCGCTGCTTGATCTCACTTTTTAAAAGCCCACATAGGAGGTCAGTGTAGAGTTGAAAGAGTTTGGAAAACAAAGTTTTTGATAGAACAGCACATTTTTGGGGCAGCAGGTACTTTCCCTGTCAAGTTGCTTCAGGCTAAGCTTTTGTCAATTGTTCATGTTGGAAAGAGTTAAAACAAAACAGATCATTCTCAATACTTATTAGGAGTCCTGGTGCTGATAGCAAAAAAAAGGAGGGACAGGGTAAGAAACATGTTCGTTACAGAAAAATCACAACATTTCTACAGTTGAAGACAGACCTGTTTGATAAAAGATGGTTTTTACTACAACTCCAGTAACCAACCTTTTGCTTTATCATGTATATGTATATATATATATATATATATATACACATACATACACACACATACACCCCCCCCTCCCCGATTTCTTTTGCCTCACTGTGGTTTTATGCAGACTTTCTAATGACTTAATTGCCATTTGATAGACATCTCCACTGTGTGTGTGTCTGTTTGTACATCTCTGTATGTGTATTTGTTTGTTCAACAAATGGAAAAAAGAAAAGTTAAAAAAATAAATGAATAAAAAAATCTAAAACTCATTTCAGGTTTGAAAAGACTTACACAGGTGATGGTGATAATCAAGAATAGGAATGTTAGTACCAACATAAAATACCAACAAACGTCTTATTATAAAAAAAGGTAGAAATCTAGTTATAAAACAGTTTTCTACAAGAGTGTCTGCTCCTGATAATAGAGTTGTATTCCAGACTCATTCTTTTGTCTTCATTTCTATGCTTTTTGCATTTCCTGGTGGTGGTACTAAAGTCCTCTGAAGACTTTGATTGGATGAGACGCAAACTTAAAAATGAATGCAGGTCATTGGTAGAATTATTAAGGGCTATCAGGACTGGATCTGCATGCTCCTTAAACCCTCATAATGACTTTTTATGTTCTCGTCCTGTCATAAATGGATGCTCTGTGCTGAGGAAACACAGCCCAACTGTTGTTAACACTTCACACCTCGAGTATGAGTACTTTACATTTAACACGCCTCAGGGAAATGCATGACCACATATTTAAAGCTTCTGCTTTTATGCTACACAAATAACAATAAGCTGCTGTGAGAGCATAAAGTGGAGCTCCAGCCAAGGCCGAGAGGATGTTCAAGTCAGCTGAGAATGTTTGTGTGGTGAAATGAAGGATGGAGAAATGAGGTAGACCCATGTGACTAGCAGCATGACAGCACTGGGGGGATGTGACCTTAAAAAACAAGCAAATGTTTTAACTCAAGCTAAAATGGATCATACTCTTTTTTAGACAAATTGAATAAACAGCACTTATAAGTTAAAAGAAGAAAAAAAAAATAGTTGGTCGAATATGACTTCAATAGTTGAGACAAAATAGCCAAGAAATAACCTTTCAGATTTTTTATGCTTCATTTAAAAAGGTGGGGTGGGAGATGGGTGTTTTTTTGTTTTGTTTTGTTTTTTAATCATATTGCTTGAAAACCTCTTCACGATCCCATATCATGAACTGAAATAGAATGTTTGCAAAAAAAATAAAATAAATAAAATAAATGATTTAGTCCAGTCTAGAGGATGAAACCAGAGGAAAAATCCGGCCAGTCATTGTATCAGTTCACCCCCCCACCACCCTTCTGCGCAGTCACATAAACAACTATGGTGGAAAAGATGACAACCGACAGCAAAACCAAAATAAAAACTGTTTGAAAAAGCTACGGCCATGAGGAATTTGACCGAAGAACAGAACAGGATAAGGGTGGTAATCGCTACGACTTTCCAAGCGCTGGCGTCAACTGAAAAAGAAAAAGAGGTTCAAAACTGATGCTAAGATGGCCATGTTTCTACTCTATAGGTAAGATGATACAGTTATGATTCTGTAATATTTCAACATACTAATCAGTTATAGGTATCGTATTCACCCATAAGTGATAAAATGTCAGATATCAACCAAACAATGTTCCAGCAGGTTTTGCTAAGTTACCAACACTGTGTGTAAACTGCTGGTGTAACTCCATAAACTATTGTCCTTATCCATTAGTTTTCAAAATGGTGTTTATTTCATGCTTCTAAACCTTTTGTTAGTTAAGCTTCATGTGATACAAACTGATAAATGTTGTTTATTGTTTTGTCATTTAGGTTGATAATCAACGTTGAGTTCTCATGAATTTCTGTGATCGCTCCAGACAGCAGCATGTTCATGTAGTTTTGAAGGCGTGGTTTTCGAGGGGTGGGCTGACGAAGAGGCATGGATGTGTATACTTTCAAAATATATCTTGCAGGAACCGATTTCCAAGATGTCCTACCTTACCTTTAAGGCAACACATGAAAATAGCCCCAATCTAGACCCTTCAGTCCAAAAGTGTCAAACATGGCCTGCAGCCCAAAAGCTACCCATGGCAAGGGGCTCAAACCAGTAAAAATACCTTCATAATAACCTAGAAATATTAACCACTCCAAAGTTGTGCAAAAGTAAAAATAAAAAACATCTTTCCAAACTGAACAAATAAACAGCCTGAAATGCCAATAAAACTTTCATTTTAATATTCTGCCCGTTATTGAATATTTTGTGCATTTATAGATATAAAGTTACCTCTAAGTTTTAACACACATGTCTAAATTTATAATTACAAAAGTGCCATTTTTCTTCAAAAATGTCAGTTTGTACATCTTAGTTTGGAGTTAACATCATTTCTAGACTACCATATTTCTATTTTACTGGTCCACTTGAGATCATATTGGGCTAAATGTAACCCCTGAACTAAAATGACACCTGCTTTAGTGGACTTACCTTGTCAGTCAGGTTCTCTCCCTTCTCAAACATCATCTTGAGGCTGTTGAGGGGAACACTGGGTCTCTCAGACTCCGGTACCTCAGCCGATGTTCCCTCTGAATCTCTGTCAGTCTTTGCCTCCATCTCCTTTGAATCCTGGGATCTGAGCGCAGGGTTAGATGAATCCCAATGGTCGGACTGGAACTCTTCCCCTTCAGGGTCCTGAGGAAGCGTGGAGTCGCACTCTGTAGCTTTCAGCTTGGGTCCTGCTGACCAAACGGTCTGTGTGAGGACTGGGCTGCAGGGTGCGGCCTGAGCTGGGGATCTGGGGATGGATGGTGCTTGTTTCTGCTGCTGCTGTCGTTGTTGTTGTTGCTCCCAGCGTTTCTTTAAAACACTCAGGTTCCCACTGCAAAATGATGAGGGTAAAGGCTCCACTGCCTGCAGCAAAAGACATAAAATAACTGAAATTCACTCTAGATTTGATCAAATAGAGCTTTGGTTTCATTATCATACAATGAAAGAATGTTTAGCAACTCTTGTACACTGGGAGAAAACTAAAAATCTTAATCTTACCAAGTGTATTTTTCTTATTTCTAGTCAAAAATCGCACTACACTTAAAATAAGAATCACAGAAAGCATAATGTTGGAGTGAGACTTAACCTCCTGAGACCCTGAGTCCTTTTTCAGGGACATGACTTTCACACCTTTATTGAAGAAAAAAAAAGTTTCCACTGCAAAGGACATTCCATAATAATGTTAAAAATACATCTGAGAAAGCTGTTGCATGGTTTCAATAGGATAAAGAATTTATTTAGACAATAGATCTGGAGAAAAAAAAAAAAAAAAAACAATCAGAATTTTCCACTTGTTCCATTGGTAGATTGGTGAATCAAGCAAAAATTCATAAATACACTTTTAATTAAGCAAATTTTTAAAAAATAATTCACCAATGGAACAAGTGAAAATGATCTTAAGACATCTTTAAGTTAGATTTTCAAGAGCTATTGTCTAAAATACATTGTTTATATAGCTCACTGAAAAGTTACTTCTTTTGCCGATTATGCCGTATTTTAAAATGTGATGAGATATGATTAAAAATGAGAAAAATAAACTTGGTAAGATTTTGATTTCTGCAGTGTATGACAGCGAATGTGTAAAAAAAAAAAAAAAAAAAAGACAATATGAGTAACTAAAAAATCCACGACACAAACATAATCAAACAGAGATGCTCAATGAAAACATAATGTTCTCAAACAGACAAATACAATGAAGATTTGATTAGTTGAAAAAGCTAAAAAAAAAAAGTGCAGGTTAACTTCTTAGCATTGTACCCAAAATGGACTTTAATCTTTCATGCACATTAGTTTTTATTGTTCCTCTGCAAACTGTAATACAGAGCAGTGAGTATCCATGCATACTGGACATTATCAATGCATCATACCAGCTTTTAAGCAGAGTAATTCTAAGACAAAGTGGATAATAAACCACAGGCATTTTCACAAACAATTCCACATCAACACTTTAAATGATGACTCACTATTTCTAAGGCTTTGGCAGAGAAGACGTTTACTGTAAGTGGGGATGCTAGCCACCCTCTCAAGCTGTTCCCAGTTTGATCAATGAAGTTTGGACTAGTGCCACCTGATTTCCAAATGCCTGAATGAAGCCTAACATTTCCACAAATACATGTTAAACTACAATTGAACATTCATGCGAGCAAGCACAGAAACAACTGACAAAAAAAAGAGAGAAGAATAGACAGGAAAGTGGAGAAACTGAAACAGAAATAACAGCACAAAAGACAAAGACTCAACTCAGCATGCACTTCTATAAACCTGGATCTGCTGGACGTGGAGCAGGAAGTGGACTAACCCCACTACAGAGCTGGAAATTAAACCATATCCTGAAGAACAAAGAGTAAAAAAAAAAAACCTGAGAGAGGCTGATGAGCTGGTTGTCCAGTCGGCGTTGTGCGTTTGTGCTATGTGTGTTAGTGTGTCTGCTGGCCGGCTGGAAGTGCAACAAGCTGTCCCAGATGTGAGCGCTGAGGAGTGATCAGAGCAGGATGAAGTAACTGGCCCACCCCTCTACACCAGAGAGGGGAGGAAACAGTGAGGGAGTGCAGGGGGCGAGGGGCGTGGAGGAGGAGAAAATCAGAAACAGAGACAGTCAGTGAGGGAAAGAGGGAAAATAAGTCCAGGAAATGAGAAAAAGGTAAGGGGGGGGGGGGTGTTAGAACCCTCTGCAGAGGCCGGAGAGAACTAAACAGCAAGTCACTCTAAAGCAGGGGTGTCAAACATGCAGACCACGGGCCAAAAAAGCACTAAGGGTCCAATCCAGTCCATGGGATGAATTTGTGAAGTTAAGATAAGATAGGGTGTGAAATTTATTTAACTTCAACACCTACACAAAGCCCCCATCTGCCAATTTGTAGAGAGACAGCAGTAATAATAATAATTTATTATTATTATTATTAGATTTATCTAGCACTTTTCTATGTACATAGATTCTCAAAGCACACAATGGATCCATTATTCATTCACTCTCACATGCTCCCTCTGGTGGTGGTAAGCTACATTTGTGTCCACAGTTGCCCTGGGGTAGACTGACAGAAGCATGGCTGCCAATTTGCCCCTCTGACCACCACCAAACATTCACATGCATCCATACAGTAGTGTGAGGACTGGAGGCACAGAGGATGAACTGTTTTGCCCAAGGACACAACAGCACATGACCAGGACAGAGTGGTATTCGAACCAACAACCCTTTGGTTATTGGACGACGTGCCCCAGTAATAGTACAACCAGAGGCTCCTCAAACCAAAACTGCAAAATAACATTGGGACAGTCACGTTCTCCTGTAAGAGCGCTAGGATACTTTGAAAAAAGTTAAATGACATGATGAACAGGTTTAAACCTACAGAGGTCTGGTCAACTTCAGATCATATTGGGCAGTATGTGACCCCTGAACCACTAAAACAAACCCTGATGGGTGATGGGTTCAGCACCACCTTCAGGTCTTATCTTAATCTGAAGGATCACTGATACCACAATTTTTGGCCTTTCCACAGATGTAAACAGTTCCACAGTAGGGGAGACTGGGGACAATTGTAACACGTTTTGCTTAAACAAGTGTAACTCAGTTGTGGTTTCTGCTGGAGATCTCAGATTTTGATGTGTAGTACCCATATTGGTCTTCTATAAAATACATTAACTTGTACTTTTAATACTGTACACTATCACATTTTAAGTAAATTATTGTCAAATATAAAGTGGTATGTTATTACAACCTACCCTAGTACTGGGGTAAGTGCTAACACTACTACAGTAGGGGGTGGTTGTAACACTTAAAAGCTAGAAAAGAACTCCGAGTGCAGACCTCTGTCAAGGTGAATTATAAAGAACAAATTAAATCTAAGAATACAAAAATGCTAAAAAATTTAAAAGTGCAAGTTAAATATAATAAAAACTCTAAAATAAATGTATATATATAAAAAAATAAATAAATACAGATCTATGGAACAATTAACAACCCCCTTTTCAACTGTAATTTCCTTTAGTCAGACAGGAATTCTTTTCAAATGTACCTGTCCTTACCTGGGGTAAAGAGGCTTCATGGGCCCAACAATCTACATTAGTGACATCTGACCCTCACTTTCTTTGGCTGCGACAAGCATAAAATATCAACATAAGGAAGCGGTTGTAACACTTTAAGAACCATTACAACCATCCCTGACCCTGGCAGCCATTAAAAAGCTAATCATTTTTACCATTTAGCTTCAAAGCTAGCACTAATGCAACACATCAACTTAAACTAGAGAAACTACTAGTTACACTTATGCAAGTGAAAACAACTGTATCTACACCACAATGGACCCTATGCAAAAAAATATTAGAATTTTTTTTTTTTTCTTTTAAACTTTCTGACCTGAAAAATAGTTTTTCTTCTCCAAAACAGAGTTTTTACCCATCGGGCTTCACCTGCAGCTTCACCTGTGAACTCACTTTGGAAGTAGGCATGGGCTATAGTGATGACATCATCACTGTTCCAACTATCCCCAGTCTCCCCTTTATAGCCTACTGGGTGTGTTCTGACTTCCTGTCCAACATCAACAAGCCTCCTTACACAGATCAGGTGGGACAGAGGAGTCCTGTTACAGCTGACCTACTTTACTTTAACATCTGCATATGGTTTACAACTTTTCTGCCCTTCAACCGTAGCAGATAGATGACCTGGTCCATCAGGACAACATCTGATAGAGTTAGAAGAAAGTTTCATTTCGAAGTGTCACCTACCGATTTCTTTTTGTCTGCATTGCCTTCCTCTGCTGCCATCTGGTACCTGAGAAAGAACACAGGTTTGGGTGTGAGTGGTAACTATTATATTCTTTAATTAACCAGGAGAGGGTTCCAAAGGTGACCTGGCCAAGAAGCAGCACAGACACTGTTACAACAGTAAACAAAGACAAACAACTTTCATACATTACAACTGAACAAATACGAGGTTTTAGAGACAAATAAAGAATAGATTCATATCCTTCTGAGACCCACCAATGCATTTTTGTCCTCTGTAGTGGACAACAATTTCACAGCTTTATTCAAAAACTAGGAAAGCACTCAGAGCGGTGGAGTTTGTTTGTCAGCAACATTACTCAAAAAGTTAAGGATGGATTTTAATAAAATTTTTAGGATGTGTTGGGAATGTCACAAGGAACAAAAGTTACAGTAGTGCCAATGGTCCTGTGCTCATCCAGACCTCACAGCTATGATGTCTTACTATCAACAAAAGGGAGGCATTCAACAGAACATAAAAATAGAATTGAAATCAGTTGAGAATTGAGAGAAGAGAAACGATATTAGTGTCCGACTGGAAAAATATATAGAGTTGTAAACAAATTGTTTACCATTTTAAATTTCGACAAACAAAGTGATATGTCCTGCGCCTAATGCTTAGATCTATCCAATGAATCAATCAGAATTTAAATCAGTTAGAGAATTGAGGGATGAGAAGCGATTTTAGTGAATAGTGGACAACTTCATCCGGATGAGTTAATTATTACATTTTGGTGGTGATCCAGAAGACAACCTGGATCACTTTGAAATGTATTCTCCATTTACTACAATGTACAATTTTAAAGTGATCCAGAATCTCTTCCAGATTGCCACCAAAATGTAATTATTTGTTCCTTGTGACACTGAACACATCCTGAAAATGTTATTAAAATCTATCCATAACTTTTTGAGTAATGTTGCCGACAGACAGACAGACAGACAAACTTCACCCAAAACATAACCTCTTTGGCGGAGGTAATAAAGATGTCCACTGAAAAGGACATTTAAAAAACACTATAGAAATGCATTTGAAAAAAAAAAAAAAAAAAAAAAAACATGCCATTTGTAGCTAAGGTAATTGTGCATTATAAAATGGCAAAAACGTTACCCTACCGAGTATCAGGAGGATATTGATAAAATTGTACATGTTACAAATTATTGTAGTGCAAATTTTGACACAATCTCACTGACAATGGGGTTATTTTTTCACTAATACAATAGACTTACAATTGTATTAACTTCATGCCCCTATGTAAATTATTTAATGAACAAAGGGCAACGTAAAGTAGTTTTTTTTTTTTTTTAATTCAACTCCGTTCCAACTCTAAAAACCATTATTTGCAGAATGTTTTGAGATCAGAGACCATTTTGCCATTAGTTTTTAGGCATCTATGCATTAACCCTCTGAGACTTAGAAATTCATCTTTGTCTTCAGTAAAGTATGACAGTTTCACAGCTTAATAAAAAAAAAAATATGTATAAATAAAAATCCAAACTACAAAAGGACATTCCATAAAAACGTCAATCAAAAATATATCATGCAGTTCTCAGCCAAGACATTTATTTAATGGAAAAAGCAGAAACTTTTACAGTTCCTGGTCTCGGCAGGGAAAAATAGAATGTAGAGATTTATGAATAATTCTGTGAACATGAGAAACAACAGCACGCATGGTAGAATACTGAACAGGATTTCCACAGATAAGGAAACAAAGACTGTATCAGATTCATTTAGGTACTTTTCATAAAAAAGCAGATCGCCATAATCCAATAAAGATAAGAATGTCACATAAATTTAAGAGAATGAGGATGCTTTACTAAAGCAGAGACATCAAATCAATGAACGAAAAATAAAAAAAATCATATATAAATTAGAATGGGATGAGAACCAGCAGATATGACATTTTCATTTCCTCGTTCAGATATAATGAATGATGTGTAAGTAAGATGTAAACATGTGAGATCACAACTGAGTGAATCCATGAAAACGGTGGTTGAAATTAAATGTAGTGAAGTAAAACTTTGATGTTGCATAAAATGGAAAAAAAAAATCTACTTTATTAAAAGCAGTTTAGTAGTTTTACCACTGAAAGTCAGTTCCATCAGTGGTTATCAGCAGCTTTTAGAACTTAACCTTTTAACCCCTGATGTATCAGCACTGACGTGTTCTGAATGGATGCTTTAGTTTAAAAATTCTGAAAATTTTAGTTGAAATATTTGTGAAAATTGTGTTGATGGAACAGATGTACAGGTGTCAAAAAGCAACTGATTTAGAAAAAGCCCAAACTAAAACTACTGGAATCAAATCACAACACTAGTCATTTATTCCTTTAATTTAGTTCAGTTTTGTTTTTTTTTTGTGTCATTTGTCATTTTGTGAATATGTATTATTTTCCATTGATGTTGTTGCCCATTTGTGTTCATTTCTTTTATTATTTTTCTTCATGTTACATATTATTTTGTTCATTTTATTGATCACTTTTTGCAGTTTTTGTTCATTTTGTTTTTTTACTGTGGAATTGCTTAAGTCTCAGGAGTTAAAGGATTAACAGATAACAAACAAACTGGTCACTTCCTCAGAGTTATAGTTAGTAAGTTTTCTGAACACAATCTAATCAGTGGCCGCAGTTAAAACATTTCTTTTGTTGACATTATTATTGGAAAATTGTTTTATTTAGCAAGATATGTTCAAATTTAGAGACGTTAAATGCAATATCCAAAACTCAATAACAATGAAAGTAAATAGTTTATTCATTTATAGATGTCTTTTAGTCTCCGTCAAAGTCAACTATTCTTCCTAGGGTCTTTTCCTAATATAATACTATTAGAATGTATTCTAGGGTTGTTAAATGATTACAATTTTTCATCAGATTAATCACAGGGTTGCTTTGGATTCATTTCAGTTAATTATGCTAAAAAATATTTCATGTCAATCGACTGTTCTGTTGCGGGCTGTTTGGCTCTCTTTTTTTTTTTTTTTTTCCCACAAAATACACTAAAACAAAAAAAATGTGCAGGAAAAAAAAAATATGCAACACATGCTGAAATCTAAGATAATACAAAAACTTATGGACAGATGTTGATGAAATTTTCAAGATTTGTTCGATTGTCACAAGGAACAAATGATAACATTTTGGTGGAGACTTTGGATTCTGGATCACTTTGAAAATGTATTCTCCATTTACCGTAATGTAAAATTTCAAAGTGATCCAGAACATAGGATCTCTTCCAGATCACCACCAAAATCTAATAACTTCCAGATCTGCCCATTACCAACCCACCCTGTAAATTGCATCAAAATACATCCATAACTTTTTGAGTTATCTTACCAACTAACAGACAAAATAATAATGAGTAATAATAATAATACTCATGGACCTACATAACTGTTTAAACATGACCAGGGGTGTCCAAATCTAGTCCTCTAGGGCCGGTGTCCTTCATTTTTTTTAGATATTTCCCTCTTCAACATGATTCAGTTTAACCCTTTAACTCCTGAAACTTCAGCAGTTCCACAGTAAAGAAAATTTAAATAAGCAACAAAATGAACAATAATGGCCAAAGTCATCAACAAAAATGAATAATGCACTGACAAAATAATTAGTAACATGAACAAAGTAAGACTCTGACTCAGTAAGACTGCTCATTGTTTATTTTTCTATATTCTACAGTTTATTTTTTTTCTTTAATTTTGCTCCATTTGTGTCTTACTGTCTTCATGTTGCTAATTTTTATGTCAGTTTATTATTCATTTTATTGATGACTTTGGCCATTTTTGTTCATTTTAATTCTTTTTTACTGTGGAACTGCTAAAGTTTCATGAGTTAAAGGGTTAAACTGAATCATGTGGAAGAGGGAAATATCGAAAATATGTAAAACACCGGCCCTCAAGGACTGGACTAGACCATAAGACACAGAGCAGTACCAACTCTTAGTGGTCACATTGGGTAAAATGCACAGTGCAGACTACCATGAACCACCTTCTCCATCTACAAATGAGTAATTTGATCTGCTCTGCTGAGAGGTAAGGGGAAGCCCTGGGTGGTTTGGTGCTTCCATAATAAATTCACCTGCTCAGTAAAGTAGAGCAAACAAGGAATGACTGTTAGAAGACTGGAGCAACAGGTTAGAGCTGATGTACTGATAAAGTACACACTGAAACACAGAGGAGTGAAAAATGAAGACAGGTCAAGTTGTTATGAGGGTGAACATGGCCTCTCCTTCTGATCACAAACATCCTGGACAAGTGGCTAAAACAAACAAACAAACAAACAGTCATCTGTCGACTGGAGGCTGTTAAATGATTCAAGTCAAACTGGAGAGGACTTACTTGGAGAAGCGTTCTGCGATGGCGTTGTTCTTCCCTCGGGCAGAGATGATGGACAGCTCTTTGGCCGTGACCCTCAGAGACTGGGACGTCCACTGTTTGCGGCTGAACGGAGCGACGGAGGCCATGTTTTACTGTGACGTACGTTTGTCAGCTTTCCAGGAACACAAGTTGTAACTCTGCCTCTGAGGAAACAAAGAAGAACATGAATGTCACAACCAAGATGATGATGAGGATGAGGAGGAGGCAAATTAGTGCTTGTAGCATGTAGTGCCTTTACCTCTGGAGACTTTAGCAATTCCACAGTAAAACATAAGATAAAATAAGAAACAAAAAACAAACAAAAACAGCCAAAATGATCAGTAAAAGTATATTAAACTAACAAAATAATATGTAACATTAATAAAGTAACACATAAACAGAACACAACTGAAGAAAAATAACAACAAAAACGACAACAGAAACTAATATTCACAAAATGACAAATCACATGGAAAAAAATGAAAAAAAAAAAGTTAAAAAAAAAAAAAAGAACTAGTATTGTAATTTGGTTCCAGTAGTCCAGTAGTTTTGACACCTGTACATAAGTTCCAACAACAAAATTCTCAGTAAAACAACAGTTAAAAAACGCTTTAATTTGTCTGAATATTTAAATGAAATTATTATCATTATTACTACTATTATATTTTAGTTGTTGTTGAATGAGTTTTGTACAGTAGGACCCCGGGAAGAATAGTTGTCTGAAATAAATACATAAATTTAAACTAAACCATGCATCCAGAGCACATCGGGGATTAAAGGGTTAAGGATACCTGTATATAGCACTTTTAAAAACTACATTTACAAAGTGCTTTGACAGGCAAGCAGGACACAATAACAGAAAAAAAAACAAAACATAGAAAACAACATAACATGAGAGAGATAAGTACAGCAACATATAGTATGACTGTTATAGTACAGAGGGCAGAAATAATGACAAGATTGTGTCAAATCCATGCAAAAATTAATGAATGGAATAAAACGTCATTGTGCTAATCAACCAAAACAGGAGAAAATTTAAATATTAAAAACTTTTAAAAAGTTTAAAAGAGACAAATTTACATAAAAGACAGCTTTTAACAATGTATGTTACGTTGTTGTTCCTCCACTGGCTTTAATCATTTTTGTCAGGAACACCCTTCCTGTGCAATTAAAGTTTGAAGTGTAAAAATAAAAAGTCATCACAGTTGAAGCTGCACTTCCTGTACCTTTGTCCTTCACAAATGGAACAAAAAATAAATAAAAAATTAAAAGGCGACTGTCCAGCTTGTACATCAGAACAGATCAAAAACATCTCTTCAGAAATCAATACATTTTGCGAGTAATCCCATTTATACCCCAGCAGCCTGGACTGGTGTCAGACAGTCAATACACACACACACACACACACACATTTAATTTACATGTCTTATGAGGACCAAATTTGTAATCAAGTAGCCATTAGGTAGCAAGTGTTTTTAATGAAATAAAATTTGTAAAATTTAAATGTAAAAAATAAAAATGAATGAATAAATAATGATTTTAAAAATAATAATCAAATTTTTTGAAAAAGTAATAGGCCTAAATACATTTTAAAAATGGGAAAATAAATACATCATTTTAAAAAAATACATTGTAAGAAATCCTTTTTTAAAAAAGTAAACAGATCTTCAAACCTTCACAAAATACACATTTCCCCACATGGTTTATGGGGATTTTTGGAAAAAAAAAACCAACTAATTATTGCATTTATAGGGCCACATCATTTCTATTTTACTAATAGAGACCTTTATTTATATTCAACCCTCGTGGGGACCTGAATTTTGGTCCCCCATAGTGCCAGAGGTTCCCATGGTGTGACTGTGTAAACATATCAATGTCCCCATAAAGATAGGAATACAAGTACACAGACACATATACACACTGCCATTGACCATCTGTTCCCTTTGTGACACAGCTCTTAACAGTGCCTTAAGGGGACTACCAGCAGACAAGACAACTCCTATTACTAACATCAAACAGGAACACACTCGTACACACTTTTACAAACACACGTCTGTACCTGCTCACCTCCTTTACAACTCCACAGCCTCCAGGCAAATTGACATTAACAACTTGTTGTCTCTGAAAACTGATAATGTACCGCTGCTGGAAATCAATGACATTCTTTATTTTAAGGAAAGTTTAAACTCATCTGTATCTGATCTTATTCATATAATTGTTATTTCGTGTAAATACCATATCCATTGTAGTAAATGGAAAAGCCCCCCCTTCAGTTGTTTTTATTTAATGACTTTAAACTTTTAATTTCATCACTTAATAAAACTATGTCTCAAAAACCGACCAAAAAAATAATGAAATTAAGTGACATTTGTTGTTTTGACTTTTTAAATTTGCTCTACTATTTATTAAAATGTCCAATTAATTTTCCAATTGTGGGATTAATAAAGTATTTGTATTCTATTAAAATGTAAGACTAGGTTAAGAATAAGTAAAATATAAATAAGAACATAGACAAAAATATTAATAAAAAAGCCTTGGGTAATATAAATATTAGGTCTGGGACGATATGCTTTTATGCCCATTCAATTCTTTTACGTCTTTTTTGGGTGCATATTTGATTTCAATAGCGATTCTTTGATATTCCTGATATTTCGCTTGACTTTTAACATCAGACCAGGTGAAAAAGCTAAATGATGATGTCTACAGATCATATCAGGAGCCATATTTCCCCCAAAAAGTGCACATCATATGCGAGTCAGATTTAATCAGCAGTAATACATTGGAACCAGGCTTTGGGAAGTAAACTCCTACATTTATCTGCACACAACACAAATGGAAGCCTTTAAATTAGCATACTTCATAATAAAGTGTACATGTCCAGCTCTGTTCACACCCAAACACTTTAATTGTTTAACTATTTATTCATGAACAACTCATTTTCTCGAAGTTTTCAGATATCCCGTGGTGTTGAACCCACCAGAGATCGTACGACGGCCCTGAACGCACCGCCTCCGTGCTTCGCATTAGCCGTTGTGTTGTTGCTCTAATTCATATACTCCTGGTTTATTACTGTGTATAAATGCCACAAGGTGCGATTAATAACACAGTATATGAGTTGGAATATATATTAGCATAGTGTATTGTTTATCAGCGTATATGTTAATGCCGTTTAATGCTGGTGTTATTGAAGCTAATACGATAATAAGCTAGCTAGTCTGTGTGCCTTCCCTGAGGTGATTTCTGTGTATTCCATGACACATATTATACATCTGAGTGACTCAATACAGTCGTCTACGGTCTTTACACATTTTTTTCAATCTTAAAATTAATAATTTAAATGTGGGAAAATCGATTTTTGAACAAAAGAATCAATTTAAAAATCGTAATAGAAAAAAATCCTGATACATGTGTGAATCAATTTTTTTCTCCCACCCCTAATAAATATGTACATGGATATACATATTATTATATACTTAAAGGATTTGTATATTATATTGTATCTTCTAAAGTTCCAATAAAGCCTGGTAGGAAAAGAGGGCGAGCAGATACATGAAACAGCAGCACAGTCAGCTTACAGTAACTGTCATCAGTGAGTTAGACACGCTCTGGCTGCATTAAACAATGAGGTCGATGAGTGGACCACTGACGTCACAGCCCTCTGTGGCCTTCTGCTGGACTGTTAAGGGGTGTGGCTTAACTAAGAACTAGCTCATTAATTTAGACAATCATGAGAACTGGGGGAAAATCCATATCAGTCATCTCATGAGTCATTTACCACCATCCAATTTTTTTCCTCGAAAAGTAATAAAACAGCTCAAACACAAATGAAGAAGCATAGTCAATGGGTGAGTTTCCTGTATCACCAGTTGTAGATAACAAAGTGTCATGCAAATCCAATGTAGCACATGCAAACTGTACTCATGAGAGGAAAAAAAAAGAGGGAGAATAAAAAGAAGGGAGGATAAAACACTTAAATAAACGGCAGAATTTTTTCCTGTTTTTCCTTGCATGTTGTGTGGGAAGAGGGGAACATGTTTGGAGTCTCTGAAATGTAATGTTCTAATAAATCTGCACCAAAAACATGATACATGTATATGCTTAAAAACAACTGAAAAGCAAAGAAATGACAGTTTAGAATGCAGTAACAGGTGAGGATCAAAGATTAAACAAACTCACTCAAAGCACATGACAAACACTCAACACTTGAAGTCACTCAAATTCTTATTTTTCCTTATTACTGACAAAATATCTCAGTTATTTTAAGTGATCCACATACCTCTGCTGTTTTATCTCCTGGAGTTTATGAGAGTCTGGGGCCAGCTACTAGTATATCTCCTCCTTTTTACTGCTCAGCTGCTTCCACCGGTGCTTTTAGAGCAAATGGGGAAGAAGGAGGAGCCCCAGTGCTGCTGTTTAACTCTTCTCAGCCAATGGGGGAGCAGCTTTCACATCCACCTGGCAGGTGTAAGTTACTTCCTGCCCAATGAGGTGGATTATATTGTTACGTGTGACGACAAGACAGCCTGAAGGTATGTGGGACGAGTAGCCTGTGGGTCTATTGTTGTTGTAGAACAGCAGCAAGGAGGAGGGAGGGGGAGAGAGAGAGAGAGGGGGGTTTACAAACTGGATTCCTGGAAACAGAAGCTATGGAAGCAAATCTGTCACATCAGATCACATCACATTTATTTTTTAAACTTTTTTTCCATGAAAAACAAAAAGATCTCATCATGGTTTAGAATAGTAAAAGACATTGAATTTTTAACACAGAATTTTTTTTTTGCACTGAAATTAAATAGAATTTTTTTTTTCGCTCCGAATACGGGGCAGGAAGAGCAGGTTGTCCAGTAACTGAACGGTTGATGGTTCGAATCCCGCTCTGTCCTACTTGGTCAGTTGTGTCCTTGGGCAAAGACACTTCACCCTCCTTACCTCCAGTGTCACTCACACTGGTGGTTGTCAGAGGAGCTGCTACGCTTCTGTCTGTCTGCCCCAGGGCAACTGTGGATACTTATGTAGTTTACCACCACCAGAGGGAGCATGTGAGAGTGAATGACTAACAGAGGTGGAAGTAGCTAAGTAGAAGTACTTCCTTTACTGTACTTAAGTAGTAGTTTTTAGGTATCTGTACTTTACTGGAGTATTTATTTTTCAGACAACCTTTTAGTTTTACTCCCTACATTTTTGTATAAATATCTGTAATTTATACTCTTTAAATTCTCAGAATAGACTCATTACTTTTTCAAACTAGACAAATGTGACAGAACAAAAAATAGGTTGTAAATCAGAAATAGTGACTATATCATAATTTTGACTTGATCTAATAATTTTAGTTATCTATTTCTTATCTCATAATATGACTTTTTCCTCATAATTTTGACTTTTTTTCCTCCCAATTTAGATTTTTTTTAAATCTCATAATTCTGCTTTTTTATCTACTATTTATGACTTTTGAAAATTTCCTAAATGTTCTGTCCATACCCACTAACCTGAGTACCATGACCCAATAAAACACATCATCTACACAGTAACTCCCTTTTAAAGGCATTATTTTTGGACATTTTTGAATTTTTTCTTGCTTAAATAAATATTTTACCCATTGAAAAACTTGGATTTACTTGAGTAAATTAGTTGAATCAGTACTTATACTTTTACCAGAGTATTTTTTTT